>JADRCD010235779.1:9006-25649 GCA_019843815.1 Montemys delectorum
CACACACACACACACACACACACACACACACACACACACACACACACGCACACACACACACAAATCTTCATTGCCTTCTTTATATGTAGGAGTGTTTTACTTGCATGTGTGCGTGCATGCTGCATGCATGCCTATTGCTCAGGGATTCCAGAAGAGGGTGTCAGATCCCCTGAACATGGATTTATGGATGGTTGTGAAACTCCATGTGGGTGCTGAGAATAGAACTCATATCCTCTACAAGAACAATAAATGGTTTTAATCACTAAGCCATTTGCCTGGCTGCAGAAATACTGTATTTTTCACAGTGGTTCGTTTTAGCTCATTAACATTGAAATTGAAGTATTCCTGTGGGTTAGAAATATATTGGATGTAATATTAAGGAATACTTAAACTTCAGACTTGGGGTGGGAAAGACAGAAGGATTAGAATTTATGGTTTCTGTAGCCATTGGGGCAAGGAGGGTTTGGAAAGGAGTAAGACATCCATGCTACGTGTGAGGCAAGATACCCATTGATGCTTCTGTGTGCAACTTGGAGTTATTTGTTCCAGGGTTAGGGTTAGGATAAACACACTGCATGGACTCCCAGGTCTACAAGGACAGGAGATATGTGCTCCAACATATCAATGTTAGGTTGGCAAATGAGCTTCTAGCCTAGCAGGTCTTGCAAGAAGGCCCACATGTACTGATGCATCTCCTGAGGATGGCTCTGTGGAATCCAGTGCCCACTGCCTGGCAAAATGTGGCTTTCCAGCCGGCCAGGCACAAAATGTCTTCCAATGGCTTCCACCAGTCCCTGCTGAAAGACAGAGTCTTTTTCCCCCCACAGCAGCAGTGTGGGTGTTGACAGTTCCTTGGGCTCCAGGGGGAAGTTTCTGTGGCCAAGACAGACAAGTAGACAGAAGAAATGACTACTCTCATTTCCTTTGCTGGACACTCTCCTGAACTTCTCTCCTGGGTATAACCTTACCTGAACACATTCCGGTAGTAGTTGATGGGCCCAATGAGGCATCCAGGTTGTGAGAAGTGATAGAGGAAAGCTTCAAGTTCACTAGGAGTCAGTCGTGGGATGCCGTTCTTCCGGTTAGTGAATATGTCTTTGAGAATCTGGGTGTACACAATAATGTGCTGGTTTCAGTGCCTAGGTTGCTCAGCCCCGATCTGCTATCCCCCATTCCTAGACTTTAACCCTCACTGCACCTGGAAGTCAGACAGAGACAACAGCTTCTCTGGCAGCCAGGGAAGCTGAAACAGGAAGATGTAGTTTGATTGGAATAACTGGCCGACGTGGTGGATTGAGTATTCTGGGAAGAGGAGAAAGGATGTGAGGTCTGGGTTAGAACAGCATTACTGTCTGCCTGACTGTGAAGACAATGAGCCTGCTCTGGCTGGGTGCGGCCCTGCCATATTGACTTCACAGCTACAGACCAGGCAAAGCTGGAGAGATGGCTCAGGGTTTAAAAGTGCATGCTGCTTTTCCAGAAACCTTGACATTTGCTTCCCAGCACCTCTGTTGGGTGACACTAAATGACATGTCCCTCTAGTCCACGGGTTCTAATGCTCTCTTCTGACTTCCATGACACACACAGCGCAGATATATACATAGAAACATAAAACAAAAAATAACTCTTACTGGGTAGTGGTGCCATATGTCTTTAATCCCAGCACTTGGGAGGCAGAGGCGGGCAGATCTTGAGTTTAAAGCCAGCCTGGTCTACAGAGTGAGTTCCAGGACAGCCAGGGCTAGACAGAGAAACCTCCTCAAAAAAAAAAATGAGAGTATCTCCCTCTGAAGCTCCTGGGTGCCCTCAGGAGGCACCAGCAGGCTTCTTCTCCTTAGACCTGGTCATATTCCCCCTGCTTCAGGTAATAAACATTTATTGAATACCTACTGTATACTAGGCTCCTGCAGAAAAGGGTAGAAGGAAATAGATTTTGAACACAGTGAATATTACAATACTGTTCAGGTAAGGTATGGGTGTAGTTCAATGATAGGATATGTGATTAGCAAACTTGAGGTTCTAGATTCTATTATTCCCTGCTCTCATACCAAGTAACAAAGGTCAAGTGACAAAAGACTATCTAATGATAGCCAGAAAGAGCATCTAATTCTATTGTGGTGTGGCTTATTAGTTGTTCGTATCTGTGTTGTCGATGCTGAGTATAGAGGCACATGCCTTTGATCCCAGCGTTCAGAAGACAGAAGCAGATTTATCTCTATAGTCTGAGGCCAGCCTGGTAGCTATAACAAGCCCCAGGCCAGCTTAGGCTACATAATGAGACTCGTCTCAATCAATCAATCAATGGAAGAAAGAAGAAAAAGAAAGAAAAGACAAGACATCATTTCCTTTACTTCAGTTTCCCTCAACTGAAACAGGAAGCTAATATCATGTTCATCAGCCCAAGAGCCCTGGAGAATGACTCATATGCAAGTTTATTATAGGATGAGATTGACCACCATCATCCAAAAAATTTAAATGCCCAAAAATCTGAGTGGTTTATTTATTTATTTATTTATTTATTTTTGAGACACTGTATTGCCCTGGCTAACTTGGAACTCACCATGTACCCCAGACTGGCCTTGAACTCACAGAGATCCATCTGCCTCTGCCTCCCAAGTACTGGAATCAATAGTATATGCCAGCTGACCTCTAATGGTTCAATGTACACATGTGTGTGAGCGTATGTGTGTGATGTTTGTTTCAGACAGGAAACATAGCCTAGGCTGCTCTCTAACTCATGATCCTCCTTCCTCAGCTTCCCAAGCATTTATTTTTTTATTTATTTATAGACTTAATTCATGTTTTAGTTTGGTTTGGCTTAGTTTTTATTGAAGCAGAGTCTCACTATGGAAAACTCACAGACATCCACCTGCCTCTGCCTCCCAAGTGCCAGGATTAAAGGCATGTACCTGGCTTCTTTTTAGACTTAATTGTTTTTTATTAATGTTTATTATTATTTACATGTATGTATTTGTACCACGTGTGTGGCTGGCATCCACAGAGGTAAGTTTAGGACATTTAGAGCCTTGGAACTGGAGTTACAGGTGACTGTGGGATACCATCTGGACACTGGGAATCAAACTTGGGTTCTTTGAGTAACAAGTGCTCTTCCCTGTTCAGTCCTCCCTCCAGTCCCTGCCCCTCAAGTGCTGATATTAATAGGTGTATGCTAGTATAGTCAACTCCACCAACTTTCCTTCACACACAAAATCACTAAGACTATTGTATGAATCTCAGTCTACTCAAGTCGAGGAATAGAAAGTACATAGGAAGCATAAATTAATGTCATGCTTAGAGTTAGGCTCTAGCAACAAGATATCTATCTGATTATGTGTGTAAAGACTCTAAAATAAAAGAAATCACAAAATCAGAAACACTCCTGACCCAGGCCTTCCCCTCCTTCCTCTTTCTCTCATTCTCTCTCTTTCAATACTGGAGATCACATCTACTCCCTCTAATATATTAAACAAATGTGCAACCACTTAACTATACTCCATCCCCAGTCTGAAGCATTTTGTTATACTCACCTTCAACCTGAAAGTGCTCAAAACAATTTATGTTATTCCTAAGTATACTATCATTTGTCTGGGTCCCTGACATGGTGACAGGTCACAGATGAATCCACGGGCATTTAGGTGTAGCCCAACAAACCTTGGAACACTGACATAGGAGGTCCATTGGCCACAATCATACGATCCACTAAGGATGGGAAGTAGATGGAGAACTCCCAGGCAAGAGCGGCCCCCCAGTCGTGGCTCACGAGGATGCACTTGGAGTACCCTGGAGGTGGGAAGGGACAGGGGTATAAGATGTAGTAGGCATGAGGTAGATGTAGTGGAGTGGGTCCCAAAAGGAGCAAAAATGAGGAGATGAGCATATTGGGAACTGACTCCTACCCAGGCCTAGGATGATATCCTTGATGTCAGCCATCAGCAAGTCAGTGGTGTAGCAATCCACTTCCGTTGGAGCGTCAGAGGGGCTATAACCACGCATGTCTACAGCCACTACGTGGAAATGGCCCTGGAACTCTCGCAGCTGGTAGCGCCAGCTGAACCTGTCGGGTAAGGGAATTGGGAGTTTAGTCAGCAGCATGCACCTCCTCTTCCCAGCCGTGGGCCACTCCCTCTTTGTGCTCTGGACTTCTTAGGAAGGACATAGTGGAATCCCAGGATTACTCAACCCTACCGGTTCCCATTTCCTACGTACCCCATAGTCAGAACTCTACCTTTCCCTAGTCCAGTAAGCAACAGGATCCAGGAACCCAGACATACCAGTTCTCTGGGAAGCCATGCAGAAAGAGCATGAGGGGCCCGTTTCCACGACCAGCAGAAACATAGTGCAGACGCAGGCCGGAACTCTGCAGAAGGACCCAATCTAAGTAAGAGCTGAAGCGGGAGGGAGCTTCCTTCCTAGACTTGAGCACCCAAGGATGATTCAAATCTGGCATTTCAACTTCCTTTCTTCAATCCCCATCCGCCCCCATGAAACCTACCTTCACAGGACACTCACCCTGAGGGTTAGAAAGCAATGCTCGCCCAGCGTGGGGTCTTTCAGGCACTCTGGGGAAGACAACCTCTGGCGGCCACAGAAGCCCCGGCGAGGGCGGCACAACACATTGGTGAACCCGATGCAGCTATAGACAAACGCAGCCACCAAGGCAGCCAAGTACACCAGGCTCATCACCAACGCTCGCAGCAGCTTCAGCGAGAGGCGTGAGGGCGCGAGCAGCGCGGTCACCACAAACTCCGGCATGTCCTTGCGCTCTGGGACGACTACAGGACAGTGGTCGGAAGACTGAGCCGGGGGTGCTGGCGCCGGCAGCCCACCACCTTTGTTTTGGGATTCCACTGTGCTATCGGAGTCCACTGGACCTGCCGAGGAAACAGATGCGCGGCTCGGACAGATACTGCCACCTCGCATGACTCACTCTAAAGTGGCAGCTAAACTACCTGAGCAGAATGAGACACTTAAGGATGAGGTGGGTGGAGCCTGTGAGGACCAGGTTTCTGCAGTTGGGGAGGAACTTTGGGAGAAAGAGGGACCGTGAGCAGAGCCCTAGGACATCCTGGATGGAGTTTAAGGCAGGAACAGATAATTAAAATGATTTCTGTAACAGGTGGCGGTGGTCAGGAACTAGAAAAGGCTCTGCAGGTAAGAGCACTTGGCAGCACGCCTGGTCACCTAACTTTGATCCCAGGGAACCACACAGTGGAAAGAGAGGATTGACTCAACTGTTCACACATATACTGCAGCACATGCACCCCTCGATGCTTTAATCTCAGCACTCGAGAGGCCGAGGCAAACGGATCTCTAAGTCCAGCTGATTTATATATAAAGTTCTAGACTAGCCAGAGCAACAAACAAACAAGCAAACAAACAAACAAGCAGTAACTGGCAAGGCTCTAAGGAAGGAGAGTTGAGTCCTGGACGAAGGGAGGAACTCTGAGATGGGTGGAGCTTTGATTCAAGGAGTGGGGCCCAGCCAACCGAGCCCCGGGGTTAAGGGGCGTGGCTTATGAAGGAGGAAGGGGAATTAGGTGGAGTCTGTATTTGGCTGAGAAAGACTGAGGCTAGTCTTGTTGGCTTGGGTAGAATCTAGACCCAAGAACTAGAGTTTTTTCTGGAGCTGAAAAGGAGCAGGAAACTAATGTGAAAGTGAGAGTGTAACAAAGTCAGAATCGGAAGACCAGATAACGTTATATAGCTGGAAATTGTAGGTAGGTGTGGGCAGTAGGAGTCTCACCGTGTGCCTTCCAAGGTAGAGGGCTCGACCTAGAATGCCTTGCTCTGAATGAGACCCATTGTCGCTTTTACCCAGTCCTGGTTCCAACCCTGCTTTGTCCTCTCCTCTCGTTGGCTTAGGGGTCCATCGGCCCAATCCTAGAAAACTGTGATTGGACAGCATCGGGCACTGGTTTCTAAGGACAGGTGGGGCCTAAGTGCTAAATGGCCAGCTGAAGACCAGGCTCAGGTGACAGCCAACCTAGGGCAGACCCTGCCTTCTAGAGAACAGAGTGGACTTGAAACCCGGAGCTGGCCTGGGCCTATTGAGTTACTGAGGCTCTGGTTGAAAAAGGAAACAGGGCAGTGCCCAGTATGATGGGGCATCGTGTCAAGCAAGAATCCCGTCTCAGTAAGGAGCCAGCTTCTTTTGCAACCTTTCCCAAGATCTTTGACTATTTTAGGGACACCCATTATTTAATCCTATAGCAGCCCTGCATTATCATATCCTCACAGTACAGATTATGAACCTGAAATTCGGGAGTGAGGTCATTTTGTCTGAAGTCATTCATCTGGTTTAGCAGCAATCCAAAACAACGTAGTAACAGCAGTCTGTGCTACATCTAACACCAAGGCCACTGGCAAGCTTTCAAAATCTCTTCTGGTGGTTACTTAGATATCTAGAGAAATATTAGGTATTTAGAGAGATACACTTCTGTGGGTGCTTCTATTATTTCAGTACTAGTGACTGAGCCCAGAGCCTGGCTCATGCAGGGCAAGCACTTCAGCAGGGAACTTCACCCTTAGTCTTAAAAATAATTATTGAGGGCTGGAGAGATGGCTCAGTGGTTAAGAGCACTGACTGTTCTTCCAGAGGTCCTCAGTTCAATTCCCAGCAACCACATGGTGGCTCACAACCATCTGTAATGGGATCTGATGCCCTCTTCTGGTGTGTCTGAAGACAGCTATAATTGTACTAATATACATAAAATAAACAGTTTTACTCAACTGTTTTAAAAAATGACATCATGAAGTTTGCAGACAAATTAGTGGAACTAGGAAAAAATAATCCTGAAGTAACCCAGACCTAGAAAGATAAAAATGATATACATTTACTTATATGTGGATATTAAGTAAATGATAGTATATTCACTTATATGTAGATACTAAATAATTAAATAAATGATAATCTACAATCTGAAGATCCAAAGAAGTTAGGTTAAGAGGAGGAGACTAGGAGGATATATGGATGTCCATGGGAGGGATTTTAGAGCAAATTTTACTGGTGGACTGGGGGCAAGATTAAGTGGGGAGGGGGAGGAGAAATAGGGTTGAGAGGGAATGGGGAGGAGACAGTTGGAATTGAGGGCCATCTGAGGGATGATCCTAGTGCAATGGAAACTCTAAAATATATGAAGGTGAAACTAATGAGGTCTCCTATAATTGGGGATATGGAGTGCCAACTAGCCATCTCTTGTCACCAAATGAGGCTTCCAGTCCAGTACTGGGTTGCACTTAATAGTTATTGGCCAAGGGGTTCCCATGAAAATCCTGAAACCACCCAGGCTGTTGCTAACTAAGACAATGGGTTGCTCTCCACAAACTGACAACGGTGCCCCATTGCAGAGGATGACACCCACACAACTCACTGAACATGGAGAAGTGTGGCTGGAGCTTTCACCCCTGTCCTAGCGTCTCTGGTGCAGGAAGGCACTCTGCGGGACACCAAGTGAAGCATAAATACCAACTCAGCCACAAAGCCTTTGACCTACAATCTGTCCTGCCTACAAGATATGCTAAGTGCAGTGGGGGCACAGAACTTGTGAGCGTGTCTTAAGGCCCACTCCACAAGAGAGAGAGCACACCCAGTACTGCTTGGGTGACCAAGAACCAGAGACTAGATAGCCTAGAGACCTACGGTGAAACCACACTACTGATCTAAAAACATATATATCAATATCATGACTCTTAATGATACGCTGCTCTACTCATAGATCAATGCCTTATCCACTCATCATCAGAGAAGCTTCCTCCTGCAGCAGATGGGAATAGATGCAGAGATCCCACAGAGACGCCTTGGAAGACTCAGCCTATCAAATCCTTCCCCTCAGAGTTCAGGGAACCCAAGAAAGAGGCAGTGGAAAAGAGTGTAAGAGCCTGAGGGAAGGACGATACCAGAACAAGGCCTTCTGAATCAACTAAGCAAGGTTCAGTCAAGAGACGGAAGCAGCAAACTCATGCATGGGTCTGCATCAGGCTCTGCTTCCAGCCTATAGTTTCTCTTCCTCTTTCTGGTCCCCCTTCCCATCCCACCCCATAGTCTCTGTGTAGCCCTGGCTGTCCTAGAACTCACTCTGTAGACCAGGCTGGCCTTGAACTCAGAGATCCACCTGCCTTTTGAGTGCTGGGATTAAAGCTGTGTGCCGCCACCACCACCTAGCTTTCAGCTTAGTATTTTAATGGGACTCTTCTGAGTGTGAACAAGTGGTTCTCTGATTTTTGTGCCTGCTTTTGGGGCTCTTTCCCTCCTGTTGGGTTGCCTTGTCCGGCCTCAGTGTGAATTTTTATCATGATTGTATTTTGTCATGTTTGTTATTTTTTTAAAAAGCCTGTTCTTTTCTAGTGACACAGAAAGGGAATGGATCCAGAGGGGGAAAGAGATGGGGAGGAAATGAGAGTAGGGGGGGAATTATAATCAGGATATATTACATAAAAGGAGGAAAGGGCCGGGCGGTGGTGGCGCACACCTTTAATCCCAGCACTTAGGAGGCAGAGGCAGGCAAATTTCTGAGTTCGAGGCCAGCCTGGTCTACAGAGTGAGTTCCAGGACAGCCAGGGCTATACCGAGAAACCCTGTCTTGAACCCTCCCCCCACCCACACCCCCACCCCCAAAAAAAGGAGGAAAGGAAGAACAATCACTACTACTTACTAGAGATACCCCACACTCAGACTGACTCCTGTAGCTCAGGGTGGACTAGAACTGTCCTCCCCTTATAGTTTGATGAGAATACTGAAATGGGCCAACTGTATCCAATTTTTTGAGACAGGGTCTTACTCGCTAAGCTGCTTAGGATCCTCTTGTGCTTCAGCCTCCTGAGAAGCCATTATGTCTGCCTTAGAGCCGGTTTCAAACCCTCTCTGTAGTGAATTAGCAGGGACGCATTGCCATGTCTGGTTTCTGTGATGCTACAATTGAACCCAGAACCTTGCATGCTAGGCAAGCACTCTACCAGCTGGACTACATCTACTTCCAAGTAACTAAATGTCTTTGCACTACCAAACAGGCTACTGAACAGATATTTACTGTTGATGGACCATAATCATACCCACAGTAAATGGCCACACACACTATTCAACTGTGCACTTGAGTGCCTTTCACTGCCTTTATTGTTCTAAGACTTAACCATCTTTCTTGCATGATTAACGACTATTGCTTTTTTTCTGGGGGGGTGGGGGCGGGTAGGGTAGGGCTGGCTATCTACTCAGAATTCTTCCTCTTCCACCCCTCCTGAGTATTGGGATTAGCAACCCCCAATACACCCAGCTAACTTTAATTTCATAAAAATCAATTCTCTGACAATACAGTTCCCAGGATCTCTCCTGAGTCCCAACTTGGCTCTTGTGGCTAATAGGCATCTAATAACTTCCCTGCTTTAAACTCCACTATGCAATCTTGCCTCTAACCCCCAACTCACATCCATTTTCCAATTCTACACTCAAAAAGACATCAGTAACCACAGGAGGGTAACTTTATATTCAGTACAAATGTTTATTTTTGCAATGAGAACTGCACAAAAAAAAAAAACCTTTAAGTATATAAGTGAAAAGTCTATGAATTCCCTTCTACAAATGTCTAAAGTATTTTAATACAAGTCTCAGATTCACTGACATTATTGGCCGAGCGACCCGTGCATACAGTACAGTGGGGGCTTGTACACACCTTATTCTTGTATAGGACTAAGATGTCTAGTACTGCAGGAAGGATTTGAAAATGGTCAGAGAAATTAAATAGATCCCAGTTCTAATTACAACCCAGTTAGAGGAACACCCATCAGGAAGGTGTGGAGGCCATTCAAAACTTGAGCATGAAGGTACAGCTGAAACCATTTCCCCACCTCAGAAGTGGGGCCCAGCATAGGGAAATAATCTGAACGAGAGGGAAACATGAGAGGGGTGGATGTGGTAGAAGAAACCTCAGAGGAATAAAACTGCCATTGCTCTATCACAGTAATGTATGAAACTCCTAGAGCAGGACAGCCTTACGGATAAGGAGGTGAGCACTGGCTGGGCACCTGAACTGTGCCCTACGCTGTGAGGTTTGGCCTTTCTGGTTGAGAGGTGGGAGATACAGATTAAGAGTGCTAGAAACCCTTCAGTCGACTTGTCTCTGCATACATGTAATTATTTACCTTACATCAGAGACCGTTCTTGGGTGCTAGGGCATGTGTCAACAAGAGAGCACAAGACCGGGAAGCCATCTGGGGACTTTCTCAGTGGAAATGTGTTTATGTTTGGGTATACAGAGATCCTATTTGGAGGAAATGTACATTATCTAAGAGTATGTGGTTAACCCTGAGCTTAAATCAAATTAGGAGTTAGGTAGAGGCAAGCATGGTGGGAAAAGCAGCCCCGCCTGCGCCTTGTGTGAAGAAGGGACTAGGATGGAGTAGGACCTTCAGTGAGAGTGTGGTCTGGATAATGGCCAAGTTTCACTGCACCTCATCACCACCCAGTCCAGGGAGTTACAGGGCTCCCTATTAGAACTTCAGTATGAGGGAACTCTGATCCCAAGTAGCTCCTGCCCAGGAAAGGCAGGACTGGCCACTGGTGAGTGGCTCTGTGTCTACTGCTGGTAAATCTTACACAAAGGTGCCTGGGAACCTGGGCCTAGCCTAAGCAAACTAGAATACCTAGTTGGTTCACAAAGAAATTTCAGGGAGACACCAGCATTAAAAAAGAGAGATGTGTTTATTCCATGATCAGTACAGACCAAATGCATATTTACCACATGAAAGTCAAACCAGTCAGCGACTCCAGAGTTTGGCCAACACCGAGGCACCAGCACTATGGTGTAGTGGGTTCTCATGGCACATGTAACCTCACCAGGGGCTCCAATTTAAAAACAAAACAAAACAAAACTACTGGTAGGGAAGCAGGCGCAGCGCACTGGTCTGACCAGGTGCTGGGTGGGGACCTCTGCCTGTCTGCCTCAGTCTGCCGCCCACCAGGCCTGGAGCCCTCCCCAGGGTCTCCCTTTCTTGGTAAAAACAAACAGATTTGACATTAAAAAACAAAGAAGCCAACAAATAAGGGGCAGAGGGAAAAGAAATTACAGCTTTCTGGTTTTATAATTAAAAATAAGACTAATAAAGTTTGAAACTGAATACAAGCAGGATTTTTTTGTGTGCGTTGGGTGGTTTGTGGATTTTTTTGTTTTTGTTTTTTACACCAGTTTGGTGGAGTCACCAACAAACTTCAAACAAAGATATGCCAACTATGTTCACTATACAGTACAGCCACAGTCACACACTACCCACAGCGCAGTGGGAGCTGCCGCTCAAAGAGGAGACGATCACACCATTTGGAGATAAGCAGTGCCACTGTGTCTGAGGAGAAGAGAGTTAAAAATAAAATAGAATTCAACAAAAAAAATATATATATAGGAAAAAAATAAAACAAAATCAGAAACACAGGTGGGAAGGAACTGACTTTGGTTGGTGGCCTTACTCCCCAGGCGAGGCCTGTCCATACATGTGAACAGTCACCTCTGTCCAAATTGCCATGGACACACACACACTTCCACAGCACTATTCCCTTTTGCACAAGCGAACACTTATAGAGAGCGGCTCTCAATTAAAGGCTTGTGGGGGGAGGGGAGAGGGTCTGTTCAAGGCAAAGTCAGTGCCAGCAAGGGGTGGGCCAGTGCCTTGCTGCTCCAGTCCACACAGGCTTGCCCTGGCTTCCTGGGAGTGGGCAGCGATGGCTGGGGTGTGAAGGACTCCCAATGGGTAGGACGTCACAAACGTCATGTTCTCAGGGACAGAAAACCAGTCACGGTGGCGGCAGCGACAATGTCCTGTGTATACTGTGTAGTCAGACATTTGGCGCAGAGAAGGGCCTCTGCCCCGCACGCGGGGAAGCAGGCTCAGTTCCAGCCGGCACTTGACGTGCTCTGAACTGACGTCCTCTGAAGGGGTGGCATGTGGTAGGACGTCTGTCCGGCTGGCTGTAAGGCAGATGGGCTCTGCGGTCCTCAGCTGCCCGTCAGGCCTGCCCCGGGCATAGCATGCAGGACAGCCAGGCCCAAAGACACCCTGGCGGCTGCTGCTGCTGCTGCTGCTTCCACTGCCACCCTAACACTATGGATGGAGAGTCAACATTTTTGCCAGAAAACGTCAGAAGTCACCTGGGTGCTCTCAAAAAAGATTTTCTTCAAATATTGACAAAAGATCACTCTGGAAATTCATGTCAATTGTAGCTGCCATCTGGAGGGGGAAGAAGGAGGAAGAATTGAGTTTGGGGTACTCTGCTCCACCTGTTCCCCGTATTGCTTGTACATAGCTCCAGTGTGCTGTTTCCCTTACACCTATCCTGGACCTTTTCAAATCCAGTTGTCAGTGAACTACTTATCAGACCAGGCTGGTGTAGAGCAACAGGCCTGAGCTCACTGCCTACTCTGCCCTCCGTAGGTCCTAGGACCTTTATTCCCACAATCTCCAAGGTACACTCCTGCCCAAAAGTTCCCACCAGGTCCCCCTACTCACTGCCTCCCTGCGCCTCCGCTCCTGCTCTCGTTTTCGGGCCAACTCCCTCTGCTGGTCCAGCATAGACTGGGGCTGGGAGCTCTGGGCCTGGGGGGCGGAGGCAGCGGCCACAGCAGCTGCCTGCTGTTGCTGCTGCTGCTGCTGCTCCTGTCTCTGCTGCTGCTGCTGCTGCTCCTGGCGCCGTCGTGCCTCCTCATGGGCTCGACGTGCCTGTTCCAGCGCATCCTCATCCTCTCGGCTCCTGGGCAGAGCGGGGCCCCAGGTCAGCCTGGAGCCCAGTATGGCCCTGGGAGCCCCAGTGCCCTGCATGGACCCCAGCCCACCTCATGCGCTCCTGCCTCAGCCGCTCCTTCTCCTTCTCAGCATGCTCAGCCTGAGCCTTCAGGGCCTTTTCCCGCTCCTCCTTCTCCCGAGCAGCACGGCGGAAATGCTCAAAGCTGTCACTTGAGGACTTGGCTGTGGAGGATGGGGTGGTCGGATGCTTCTGTACCAAGCTGGCCCAGGAGCCCATGTTCTTAATTTTCAGGTCCTATATAGGCAGAAGTCAAGTGCCAGGTGAGGGCCTGCTGCAAAGGATATGGCAGGAACCTTATGCCCACCCAAAGTAACCTCAATGAGACGAGCACTTCAGAACACTTGAGTACCTACTATCCTTACCTTTTTGGGCGCCACTGGTGTTTTTGGCTCCTGTTTCTGTTTGTCCTTGTCAGGGGCCCCTGGTGGGGGTGCACTCTGCTCTGGAGGCCGGATCACAGGCCTCCCTACATCTACAGGCTTCATCTCAGGCCCTAGAATTTATAAACAGTATGTGAGTCTGGGTCACCTGCAATGTGTGGCTCACGGTGTATAGGTTACCGACTAAGATGCAGGCAAGGAGGACACTCACGCTGGGGCAGGTGGACTGGGGCCTTGATGTTCTCTGGGTGCTTAGGGGGCTCTGGTCGAAGTGAGGTGCTGAAAGGCTCGCTGCGGATGATTGGTGAGTGAATCTTCTCCTCCTTTACTACCACCAGGGGCTGGGGCTGGACGACTGAAGGTGGGCGCAGCTCCTGGGACAGCATAGGTACGGCAGCCGGTGAGGCAGGTGGGCATCCCTGGCCTCGGCCCATGACTGGCCCTGGGGGCTGTGGCTCAGCCCTGCCCTTTACCTGCTTCTTAGGCTGGACGTTTTGCTGGGGAGGAGACTGATGGGTCAGGCTCTGGAACTGTGGCATCTGAGGGGAATGTATCATAAGCGGAGAGGGAGCTTCACGAAGATGACCTAGGAGACCAGACAACTGTGTCAGAGAGCTGGTGTATAGGCCACTAGCACTGGGCCACTTAGATCTTGAGATGAGAGTAATGAAAGGAATATGTGGTCCAAACAAGGTGAAAGAATGGAAACCTACAGCATCTACTATACCTGGTAAGGACAGGACATGGCCTTCCTTTCTTGAGGGACTGACATATCATATAGAGCCTGTTCAGTTATGGCCCTATGCTGGATGCACAAAAGCTTTTCTATAGTTCTGAGGTGCTACAACTAAGTCTCAAGTTTGGTCCTTCTGCACCTCGGCATTACCTGGGCAGCTTTATTAAACACGCATCCTGACACACCACATCTCACGTGGAGTCTGGATGCCAGAGCTTTTTAAACAACAGCCCTTCCCCTGCATCCATCCTGCACCTAAATGACTCTGAAGTTAACCTGGGGTTATTCAAGGGATATCAATTAATTCTGAAAACTTAACCAGATAATCAATCCACTTTGTTTCCCTGTAATCTGAGTGGCTGCACAGGAAATGCAACTGCTTAGGCCCTGGAGTGAAGGTAGGCTGCTCCCCATACTGTTTCCTAGCTCAGTCTGCTCATCCTACAGAATGTAGGAAAACTTGGGACTGACCTCTACCTGCGCAAAGTAAGTACAACAGGTCCCAGGGCTCACAGTCTACCTGCATCTAAGCAATAGGTCTAGGGAAGCTAGGTGGCCACCTAAGCACCCAGCACATGTTAGAAGAATTCCATGCCAGCAAAGGAAATACAGAGCATTCAGTTCTGACCCTCGGCTATACCAATGAGGAAACTGAGCTCTTAGTGTACAGTGAGTCAGAGCCTTCGGCCTGGGGAACTAAAGAAGCTGAGTCTTGCACATTCCCATGTAATTTGTTCTCTACTTAAATCCCAGCTAGAAAGGGGCTTTGCCACCTTTCATAGCTCAGCTAGCTACATACAGTACAGAGCAGTCCTCCAGGTCCACTTGTAAGCCACCATGTTAGTACAGGAACTGTTCCTCTGACAATACCCCTCTCCTCCAGTCTAATATACCTATTTTGGCAGACCCAAAGACCATCATGATGTGGGCAGATCTTTGGCTCCACTGTTGGGCCAGTAGCAAAATCCAGTAGGGAGCATTCTGTTGGGTTTTCTGTTTTCTTACATTCCAGCTTATCAGGACTGCTTTGGAAGTCACCACCCTGGTTCCACTTGTCTGTAGTTCACAGGTAAATGTCTGTGACAGTCTGCTGCCTGTGTTAGTGCCATCAAGTGCACCTGGTCAGGCTGATCTGAACAACAGAAGACTCTTTGGCCTATGGTTTTGCTGGTAGCTTTGGAGAGTTGGCCTAGCAGTTCAGGGATGGTGCTGAGAATTGGCTGGGTGCCCATCTGAGTCTCTGACAACTTGGTTGTCAGCCCCCGAGCTGTCAGCTAGGTTCCAACTCATATGACTCCTTACAGGAGCTTAGGTGGGGCCCTAAGAGAGAGTGGAGGGAGGTAGTAAGTTGTTGGCCTAGGCTGCCCAAAGCTGGTTCTCTTGCCCTCAGTTTGCCATCTTTCTTCCAAAGGCTGAGATCAGCATAGGTAGATAGGTGGCCATGCCCAACTCTAGTTTTTCCCAGAAGGAGCCAACAGCTGCATTCAGCTCAGGGCATGCAACAATTTGTTTGCCATTTGGTAGCTTGTGTTAAGTATAGGAACAGTCGCAACCCTACTTTGATGCTCAATTTGCAGACAGCACTTAGTTTAGTTCAACCCCTAGGCAACCTGCAGTGCTGAGCCCAGGAACCTGGCCCTCAAATGTTATTGTAAGGTGTTGCTGTAAGCTTTGATTGGAACATTTTCTAGCCAGGGACGGGCAGAACATTTTGGTTATCAACAGCTGAAAGTCAAATGTGCAATAAAAACCAAAGGGGATGACCCAAACAACACCGTTGAAGAATGGGAAGTCGTCTACACTAGGCTGGAGACAGTGAGTCACTACAAGGTCCAATCAATGCCACCTGGGTCTTACAGGGTTCAGTGCAGATTGGCTACTCCACAAATTATTCTCTAATTCCCAACCTGTTCACCAAATTATCTCCTGCTTAACTCATGGTCCCCTCCAGAAGGCCTTCCCCAACCTTGAATGTGTAGATATGGTGCCTTGACTGGCTCCTGACTTTCATTTAGGAGTTAAGGTCAAGAAAGATCTTTTTCTGAACTATTTCTGCTTGTGAGCAAGACAAATAACCTGATAAGTACAAAACAGGAGCATGACACTCCAATTACACAGTGCCTACCAGGGTTTGCTCTGAACGCACTGAAGCCTGAAACACAATTAACAGTGCATTGTTAGAATAAGACAAAAAATCCAGCTCCAGACTCCCCTGAATATAAGAAAAGGGACTATTTACCGGCTGAGTAGGGGTCTGACTTGTGATGGCGGGGTGAAGGGTGATGCTGGATGACTTGCTGAGGCTTGGCAGGCTGTGGTGGGGGTGGCTGCTGTCCTGGGGGTGGGTGGGTAGGTTGCTGTCCTGTGGGTGGTGGGGGCTGCTGAATATGAGCAGAAAAGGGCATGGATGGCAAGTGAACTGGTCGTGGTGGGGGCTGGTGCTGTTGCTGGGGTGGTGGTTGCGGCTGAGGAGGTGGGGGTGGTGGGGGCTGCTGTTGGAGCTGCTGCTGCTGCTGCTGCACAGAAGGGTGGGGTGGAGGCGGCAAAGGCGGTGGGGGTTGGGATTGCACCTTCACGGAAGGGAGTAGTGGTGTGGGAGGCTGCACCTTCTGCAGCTGCTGTAGGTACAACTGCATCTGCATGGAGGTGAGGGGCGGGGCAGGCGGCTCTTCATCCTCCAGCAGCACTTGGGGGGGCTGAGCCATAGGTGGCTGTGGGAGCAGGGGGGGCTGGGCTAGGGCAGGGG
>JADRCD010235780.1:0-13489 GCA_019843815.1 Montemys delectorum
GAGTGGGTGTGGCCTTGTTGGAGTAGGTGTGCCACTGTGGGCATGGGCTTTAATGCCTTCCTCCTAGCTGCCTGGAAGCCAGTATTCGCCAGCAACCTTCAGATGAAGATGTAGAACTCTCAACTCCTGCACCATGCTTGCCTGGATGCTGCCATGTCCCGGCCTTGATGATAATGGAATATGGATTGAACCTCTGAACCTGTAAGCCAGCCCCAATTAAATGTTGTCTTACAAGAGTTGCCTTGGTCATGGTATCTACTCACAGCAGTGAAACCCTAAGACAGCCTCCTAGCCAGTCAGTAGTATCATTCTATGTCCATAACCTATATTCAGATCCAGGCTTCTTGCTTCCAGCATTCTATGCTGGTATCTGAGAGGTCTTCAAGTTCTAGGGCCAGGACACAGTCATCAGTGAGATATGTCTTTCCATAGGGCATGGCCCAGGTGACATCGTAGGGTGACCTCAGGCACTGGCCAAGAGTAAATGAGTCTGCCCTTACACCTTGTGCCCAGGCAGGAGGGAATGAGTTGGAACATGCAGAGGGGGAGGGGAACAGGGATGGTCCAACCTTTGGGTGGTTCAGACACTAGCCCCTGCAGAGTATCTGCTGAGTGACTCCTGCTGTTCCAGCCTTACCTTTCAGTGACTGACTGGTGAAGCCACTGAGAATGAAGAGAGGCAGGGGTGTAGGGTACCTAGGCTGGGGCTGATGCTGCTCTGGTCTGACTAGCCTTCCAGTACACACGTTTTCTGTCCTAATCTGTCCCAGAGGCTCCCATTCTTGTCTCACTCCTAGACTGTTTTCTTAGCACCCAGTGCCAGGGCAGAGGAATCATATGGAGCAAAGTGGGGGGAAGGGGGGAGGGGGGAGGGGAAGGGAGAGGGAGGGAGAGAAGGAGGAAGGAGAAGGAGAGAGAGGGGAGAGGGAGAGGCAGAGGGATAGATCCTTTCAGCTCTGGGAAACGCCAGAGGGATCAGAATGGGTAGGTCAGACCAGTTATCCCAGCACTCAGAAGCCTGATGTAATGTAGCAGAATCTTCTTAAATTAAAACTTTCCATCTCAGAAGGAAACTAGTTAAGATCCAGATGTAAGAAAGGAGATGAAGTAACAGAATGCTCTAACTAAGTGGAGGTGGATCATTCCATCCTGGGCAGAGCTTTAAGCACAGGAAGTAAAGGCTTCAGGAAGTCCCTGAAACTGACAGGATCCACTAGACCCCACCCTCCCCCACGCATATATAAGTTGTAAAAACTGCTCAGAGATTCTCAGACCACAGAGCTGCCTGGAAGAGGCAAGGCACAGCCAGAAGCAGCTCAGATCAGCTGAGTTATCTGGAAAGGACATTCTGCAACTAGCTTCCTGCAGGCTATCCGCTTCCAGCTTTTGTGAACAGTCACCCGTCCTGGGATGGGCTTTGGTGACGTGACTCTCTTAAGTCAGTTCTGCTCCTGTGCAATCCCTCACCCATATTCTTATGAGTAGCCCCACCTAAACTCATTGGTTCACCCACTTGGACTTTGGACAGAAAAGTGATAGCCAAACCTTTCTGTCATCGGTCCCCTGGTCCCCTGTCCGGCTTTTGTTCACATCTCCCAAAGGAGAGTGTCACACAGCACTGAGACAGGAGGCTGCTTGGGACTGACGTGGGCTACGTAGTGAGACCCTCAATCACAGCAACCAAACAGAGACAGAAGCAGACAGAGCTGTAGGATAAAATGTACACGGCGTGAGGCTGGGGGCGGTGGGAGGTGACTGAGGAGTCACAGATTGTATCATTTGACAGCAGAGCCATGGAAAGCACCCCTGGGTGGCAGTGAGCACCAACTTCTGTGAGCATCTCATTGACCTTGGAAGGGGCAGGGGCTTCTCAAGACAACTGCAGGACAGAACTCAGCTCCATTGCCTTCCCTTCTTCCCTCCCTCCCTCCCTCCCTTCCTTCCTTCCTTCCTTCCTTCCTTCTTTCCTTCCTTCCTTTCTCTCTTTTGTTGTTTTGTTTGTAGATTTTTGTTTGTTCTGCTTTGCTTTGCTTCTTCGAGATGGGGTTTCTCTGTGTAGCTCTGGCTGTCCTGGATTCGCTAGGTAGACCAAGTTAGGCTTGAATTCAGAGATCCACATGACTCTGCCTCCTGAGTGCCAGGTCACCATGCCAGGTAGACCTTACTTTCCTAATTCAGCACGATTAAAGGCCAGCTGGTATGGCCTTGCTCTGACACATTCATAAAGTCCTGCTTCAGAAATGACATTCAGATGGTGAACTCTTGATCTAGCCAGCAGCCCCACTCTGGGCTGCTCTCATCCATGCTAATCAGGTTAGGAGGCCCCCCTCTTACAGACTCCATTATGATAATAGCTCCCCTGTTCAAAGCTGGATTCCCAGGGGGTAAGCTGCTGTGGGCTTCCTCCTCTGCTGACCCACTATCAGCTATGGACGCCTCGGGCTCCACAGCTCCAGCTCTACAGCTCGGGAGGCAGGCTGATCTGGGCCATAAATTACAGCTGGAAGGCTTCCTCTGCCTCCACCCTACCTCCATTAACTTTGCTCATTTATTTAACTTCTTAAAGCAATAAAAAGCTTGGCCGCAGCCATCAGTTTAGAAATGGTGAATGCCCTTTAAAGAGGAAAAAAAAAGATATTGATCTGAAGAAGAGAGATATATAGCTCCAGGCCATTCATTTATTGTTTACAATGAGGCAGAATATGTGACCCAGGCCAACCTGGACAAAATTCAAACCTGGGTTTCTTGCAGAGTAGAAGGTAACATTTATCTTCCTGGACTCTAAGGAATGACAGTTAAGGACTCCACTCTCAATTTAAAATCTGTAGGACTGGTTGTTTACTATAAAAAAAAAAGTCTCAGTCTATGTATATGAGGGTCAGCATGTAGTTGAGGGTGACCTTGAACTCCTGATCCTCCTGCTTGCACCTCCTAAATGCTTGGGGCATAGACATATGCCACCGTGCCAGGCCTGACTTAAACGTCTGTGTTGCCAAGGGTGACTCATTATAAAATATTAGAGTTATAAAATGTTAGAACAGAAAATGTCTTGGTTACTTTTAAATTTCTGGGACAAGAAATTATGACCAAGGCAACTTATAAAAGAAAGCATTTAATTTGGAGTTCACGGTTCCAAAGGGTCCCTGGCCATCGTGGCGGGGAGCAAGGTGGCAGGCAGGCATGGTGCTGGAGCAGTGCCTGAGGGCCCTTGTCTTGAGAAAACAACCATGAGGCAGAGAGAGAGAGAGAGAGAGAGAGAGAGAGAGAGAGAGATGGGGGGAGAGAGAGAGAAAGAAAGAGGGGATGAGCTAGAGAAAGAGAGAGAGAGAGAGAGAGAGAGAGAGAGAGAGAGAGAGAGAGAGAAAGAGAGAGCGAGCGCAGGCGAGAGCTAACTGAAAATGGTGTGGGCTTTTCGAAACTTCAAAGTCCATCCCCATATACCTCTTCCAACAAGGTCACACCTACTAATCCTTCCCAAACAGTTCCACCAACTGGGGACAAATATGTGTGCGCACAGGTGTGGGGTATTCCCATTCAAACCACCACAGAAAAGGCCATACCAGGAAGAGCTCAGTACAGAGACTGCATTTCTGAAGTCCCTAACAGTGCTATCCACTCCTAGGTAACTCCTAGGTAACCTGTGGGATCATGGTTTTCATTCCCATTGTCTGGGGTCCCGCAGCTAGTGAGGTTGTCAGACCACACCTCAGCTCTTCTCTAAGATGCTTTAGCTAAAACGTACTGTTCTTCCCTCCCTAGGATTCTTTGAGTCAGTCCAGGATGACCTCTTCCACCTTCCTGCTTCAGTCTCCTGAGTGTTGGGACTATAGGTGTTGCCAGGCCCAGCCTCAGAGGGGGGAGGGGACAGGACTGTGTCTCACATGTACAGAGGTGACGGAGGATGTCAAGTGTGTGACCTATTCTAACATTCCTTGCCTTACTCCCTTGACTCAAGAGTTTTTCACTGAATCTGGAACTCACTTCCCTCGTCCCCGGCTAGGCTGGCTGTCCAGCCCCATGGATCTTCCTGTGGCGGTGCACCCCGGTGTGTGCGAGGTGGTGGCAGGGGGCTGTTTACAGGTGCATGAGGCCATATCCGGCTTTGAACATGAATACTAGGGACTTAAGCTCAAGTCCTCTCACACTTGCACATCAAACGCCGCTACCACTGAGCCATCCCCCGCTTGGCTTGAGAGATGGTCCAGGTTCAATTCCCAGCACCCGCATGGCAGTTCACAACCATCTGTACACGTACCATGTACATGCATACATGTGGAGGTCAGAGGACGACATGCAGAACTTGGTTCTCTCCAGGCTTGGTGGCATGTGCCTTCACTTGCCAGCCCCTTCCCTGGAATTCTTGGGTCATATTCCACCGTAGGTATGGATGAGCTATAGGTAAGTTTGGTTTTTTTCCACTTTTTAGGGGTTGTGGGGATCAGACCCAGGGTTTTGAACATCTTCTACTATTACACTGTTTCTTTAAGCATTGGTTTTCTGAGATCTTGTTGTGTATTTCAGACTGGTCTGAGACTTATCATCTCTCTCCTGCCTACAGGATTCCAATCACATACCACTGTGTCCAGCTTAACTATTCTATTCCTATTAAAGCCAGTGGTATCATGAATAACAGTAAACTACTTAAGCGTTTTTGTTTATTCTTATTAGTTATTTTTATACTTCACATTTTATTTTTTTTTTTAGGTATTGACCATACTAGGCTAGGTTGTTAGCTGCCGTGTGGGTGCCGAGAACTAAACCTAGGTCCTCCTCAAGAGCAACGTGTACTCTGAACTTCTGAGCCGCCTTCTATGCCCTTTATATACCTTTAAGTGTTTACTTATTTATTGAATACAAATGTCTGTGATCTGTCCTAATAACAAAAGGCAGCTGCTGAATGCTCCCTCTGAACCAGCCACACAGCACGTGGGAATCCAAAGCTTGTCAGCTCACTCCGCCCCCACAGTGGAAAGACTGCCCTCTTCCCCATGAGCGTTGGAAACAGGCTGAAAAGGTGAGGTAAGTTCCTAAAGCTAGACAGGGCTTTGAACCCAAACAGTCTGGATGTCCATACAGCAGCAACACTAATGAGCACCTTCCGGAAGGTCCGAGACTATAATCAGGATAACAGAAGAGATATTAAGGCCTTGGGTTCCGAATTAGCACCATGCCCCCCAAACCAAACCAAACCAAAACCCAAGCAGAAAAACAAACAAGCTCTGTTTTATAACATACTGCTGTTCCTGTCTGCTCTTTGACATTGTCATTTTGGTGTTGTATTTATACAAAACACACACACGGGGGCTGGGGGGGACACCAACCAGAGAGAGAGAGAGAGAGAGAGAGAGACCAACCAGAGAGTACACTGGCATTTATTAAAACTTATGTGAGTAAACAAATATGTATTCCAGATGCCACTGTGCTTAGAACTGATTCAAGCCACACTCAAAAGAAAATCAAAGAAATAAGCTGCCTACCTCCAGCAAATACCACCCATAGGGTTGATTCTACACATGGCTCCTAGGCTGGCAGAAAGTCTAACCCAGCACTTTATAAACATGGATCCATTCTGTGAACCCTCTGCCCTCTGCCCCAGACAGTGGTCTAGCCCCAGAAGTGACTGATCCCAAGTGACAGTCACCACAGACCCTCATCCAGGAAACACCAGACATCTTCCTTCATAGGCTGGAGCAGCCTGAGCCCAGAGTCCCCCCTCTCTTACCCCAGCCCCAGCCTTACCCTGCAGTACTCATCGATGGGCTTGAGCCTCTTCACGGCCACGTCTCGGATGTGGCTTCTCCGGAAGAGGATCTTGCCTGGAAGAGAAAGCCCAGTGAGCAGCAATTCCGGCTAAAGCTGTCAGGGAGATCCTCCTGTTTCAACCGGTCCCCACATGCAGCACCTCAGCCCCCCCCACCCCCCAACAAAGCAAGAGAGAAGCTGTCACCTCTCCTGGGAGGCAGGAAGCGTCCAAGGTTGAGGGCCCAGGGCCTCTCCCTGGAGGCTGCCATGGCCTTCTATGAACATCGTAAACACGCCTTGTCTAGGTCTGTGGCAAGATCAATACCCAATCTTAGGGCGTGGCTTCCTAGTTACCTCACAAGTAAATATGAGACGAGGCCCAACCCATATACTATGTTTTGTCTTCCACCCCCTCCTTAAGGGATCAGCATTCCTTTCTGCTAGTCAGGCAAGCGATTCCTACTCTTAGCTTAGGTGAGTGGCTATTTCCAGGGTGAGACAAGCAACTAGAGACAATCGATGACTGCTCCAGTCAGACTTTCCGCTGGCCTCTGAACCCAAAGCCTGCAGTCATTCAGGCTGGGATATCCCACAAACAGGTATGGGCAAGGCTTACAGGAAGTCCTGGTCCCTCAGTCATGATGAACAATTCGGTGTGTTTGGTCATCACAGACACATCAACACATTGGTACATTCAGTCATGAGTACATCAGTATGTTGTTCTTTTCCGGACTAGTAAATGTAGCTCATTCTATCCCAGAATCCCCATGGTGGGGACTGAACCCCAAGATCTCACATATACTAGGCAAATGCTCCATTCCTGAGCCGCATCCCCGGTCCAACCTGTCAAACTTAGACTCAGAACTCTCTAGTCTGAGGCTCAAGCCCTTATACACTGACACTTCTGGGTCCAGTGGGTATCAGTGTCCGGAGACACTGCCTATCCCTTCTTCAGAAGGCTTGCTTGAGAATTACATAGCTTGAGATTATCCTATTTCTAGAATATCCACAACACATTATACCCATTCCTAGGGAACCTGCCTCATTCTGCTGTGTGTTATCGCATAGGTGACATACCAAGGTACCCAGCAGGGCTATAATACCCAGAGCTATAACACCTATCTGCTGTCTCCACTGTCCTTTGGAGAAGTCCTCCTGCATGTTAACCCTTGTAGTGCCAATCAGGCTAACCACATCCCCTGGCAACAGGCAAGCACGTGGCACAGCCTAACCAACCAGTGGCAGTGATCGGCTCAATAGTGGGTAGGACCCAATAATTGGGCTTGATGAAAGCCTGGTACCTCTAGTGGCCAACTTTATTACTGCTTGAGAAGAAAATGGAAGAATTTAAGCTGCCTGGCCTGGATATAAGCTCAGTAAACCACCTCTGGAGTGACAGACAGCCAAGAGACCACTGGAGAGGGGCGGATTCCTCTGCTACTCCAGTAACTGGGTGTGGCCTTTTCCGAGTCTGGGGCTATCTTTGGACTTTTCAGTTCCATTTCTGTCAGGGTCCAAGTAAAAGACTAATTGAGACACTGACTTGGTCTAGGCTGTTCACCCCACAGCAACCTCAGGAACGAGAATTTCAGTGCAGATCACTTATGAGAAATGATAGCAGGGTAAATATCTCTGGGAGGGAAGAGTAAGACAAAGCTGGGAGGGAGACTGTGCAGGCCAGTGGCTCTCTGTGGGCAGCCGGAGACTGATCCCGTTGAGCCGCTGCGGAGGTGGTTCATAGTGTTCCTCCTCAAGGGTCTCCCATCTGAAGCTGGAGAGGGGGTGATGGCACACCAACCCCCTCCTATCACCGAGAGAAGGCGCCACCTGACCTAACCTCTCCTGGCTCTGGAGCATAGGTCCCACTGGCTGCTGGGAGGAAGGCCACCGAGCCATGGGTGATGCCCCCAGTCCCTCCACGAGGATCAGGGCTCAGCAGTTCCAGTGCAGGGCAGCTCGCAGTTAGCGTCTCTGAACCCTAGAAGAGCAATGCTTTTCTATACTATGCTTTGGCCTAGTCGGCCCACAGGGATGAGGGAGGGGAGGCCTGGTAGGGACTCCATGGTTTTAACTTCTTCGTGAGGAATCCGAACCACACTGGGAAAGCCAAGCCAGGACCATATTAAAGAGAAAGAGGAAAAGGAGGGGAGGGAAGTCCCCGTTAAGGAAGCCGAGACCACAGGGTAGTAAAGGCTGCTTGTAAACGTCTGCAGCCCCTTTATGGCAGACTCGGCTGCTGCCTCTCTTCAAAGCCACGGGAAGCTGCCCCAGAAATGCTGTAAGTACCACAGGGCAGATTAAACTCTGACCTGAAATAGACCCAGCTCAGCAGGAGTTACTCACTCCTGGGAGGCAATTAGAAAGATGGAGAGACTGAGCACCCACCCACACTATCTGGGAACGAAGTGGAGGGTCCTCTTCCTGCTGTTCAGGGCTGGGCTGAGGAGCTGGGACCTCAAGCAGGAGTCCTGGGTTCCAGTTGTGCCTGACTCAGGCAGATAGCAGATACTTGCTTGCTGGGACCTCTGCATTCTCTGTTGGAACCTAAGCTCTACAAACTCTTGAGACAGATCCTCAGTGGGGTGGGGTGGGGCAATTGAGGCAAAAAAGAGGGGTGATGAGCTAAGGGTTTATTGGGGCTAGGTGTTGCAAGGATATCTTTATAATGACATTGAAGTAAATAAGATTTAAACATTTTTTAAAAAATTTCCAGGCGTGATGGCTCTGACTTTAATCGAGAGGCAGAGGCAAGTGGATGAATTTCTGGGAGTTGGAGGCCAGCCTGGTCTACAATGTGAGTTCTAGGACATGCATGTACACATACACGTGAACATGAGTCTGACATTGCACATGCACACAGCAAAGGTCACGGGAGGTCAGGGGATACTCAGAAGCTGGACCACATACGTCCCAGGAATCAAACTCAGGTGGATCAGGTGCAGTCGCAAGTGCCTTTAACCACTGAGCCACCTTGCCTGCCCTGGTTTCTTCTTAAGGTCCTTCATTTAATCACACAGCACAGACATTTTTCAAAATGAGCTCTATGGCCACAGGTCCTGGGGCTTAGGACTTGAACATGTATCTTTGGAGGTCATGGTGAACCCTCTTATAGGAAGTTGCAGGGGAGAAACTCTCAAGTGCTGTGGTTACAGGTATGCGTCCCTACACCCAGTTGATGTATTGTTGAGGATCAACCCAGAGCATTGTGCATGCTAGGCGAGCCCTTTGTCCAACTCCCTGGTTCCTACACGCAGGGAAACAGACTTGCAAAACTTCACCGTTTTGCCATGGATTGAAAGGATAACCCTTAGCTGGGTGTGATGGATGGCACAGGTCTGTACCAAAGTGCCGGACACCTGAGGCAGGAGGACTGCCATGGGCTCCAGGCCAGGCCGGGCTACGGAGCGAGGCCCTGCCTCACTTTGCTGTTGTCACAGCTCACACGGCTAGAAAGTCTGTGGTACCCTGGGAAGTCAGGTGATGATTTTTAGCTCCCAGAACCAGGTTTAAGGGGACAAGAAACTTTACAACTTAGGACTGCCAAGCTCGATGTCAGCTGCCACACCACTATGTTCCTGGACACGGTGTGCTTTCCACAGCTCAGCCTTCTCGTCCACCCAGTAGGACCACAGTATGGACAATAGATTACAGTGTGTAGACAGTGCTGCCATGCTAGGTGGGGCTAAATTACCAGCCAGTGCCCACATGAGCCCTGCAGAGCCAACCTTTGCATCCGCCTTCCTCCTTTGCCTTTATCCCTCCTCTCCTCTTCTCCTTTATTTTTCAAGCCAGTCTGTCTGTCCTCAAGCCTCTGGACTCAAACGTCTCCCCATCTCGGCCTCCCTGGCAGCTGCCCGTGTTGCACTGGACCCATTTCTCTCTGTTTCTGCTTTCTAGCAGCCAGAATAATCTTGCTGTGGCGGTTTGTGGTTGCTGTGACAAGGCCTCACTTTGTAGCCTAGGCTAGCACTCATTATGTAGCCTAGGCTGGCTTGAACTTGGTGGTAATTCTCCTGCCTTAGCCTCACAAATGCTGGATTACAAGTCTGTGCCATCATGCCCAGCTTCAGAATAATACTATTTTATTTTAAATTCCCTACATTTACTCTCTGTCTGTCTGTCTGTCTGCCTGCCTGCCTGCCCGTCTGTGTGTGTGCGCACGTGCAGGTCAGACCAAACCTTGCAGGAGTCAATTCACTCCCAGAGTGCACCACTTCTGGTCATGCTCAGATGGGCCTCTCTTCATAGTATTGCTGCAGAACAGACTACAAGAGCAACGCTAAGCTAATAGAGCTAATAGACGTGTCCCTAGCGCTCAGCACGAGGCGTTGCATGCAGCAGGCAACTGACTTGTACTGAGTGCAGTCAATACATAGTGAGTGTGTGTCTACTCGGTCCTGCTCTGAGCATCTCTCTCCTGTACACACTCAAGGATGTACACACACACTCTTTCCTTACACACTGGGGCTGCCATCTCAGAGGCAAAGGCGCGGGACTCATCTTCCAGGACCCAGACACAGTGGGGCCAGAGAGCCTGCTTATGAGAGAGGCTGGTGCTGAGGCCACACATCCTCCTGGGCCTGGGTGTGGTGGGTGTGGTGGGCAGTGGCTCGGCCTCCCAGTGGGAGCTGGGGAGGGATAAAGGGCCCCATTCAGGTCTGCTGCCTCAACTCCACCCCTGTGGGAGCTGTCCTCCGGAAGGGGGTGGAGGGATACTGGCCAAAGCTTCCTGGCTGCCTCTCTTTGTGGCATGGCCTACAGTGTGTGGCCAGGCATCAGGCTTGAAGGGCCACAGCAGAATGGCCTGCCTTCCTTAGCCGGGGACCGCAATACTGCTCAGCAGTGACCTTGTTCACTACCGAGCCTCTGAGCAGTTGGGAGGTTCTGTCTGAATTCCCTTGCAAGGAAACCTCAGGACCACAGCTAGAGATGTGGCCAGCCAGAGGGGAGTTTGCTTGGCTCTGCTGGGGTAGAGCATCACCTCAAGGCCTGGGGTGATTCTCTGGGGTCTGGCTCCGTGGCAACACCAATCCTAGACAGTCAGGCTGTTCAGCAGCTCCCAAACCTATGAATTCACACCTTCTACAAGGATGGAGAGGGAGAAGACAGGCCAGACGTGGCCTAGGCTAAGGGTTGTACACTATGTTTTCTGCTGATTGTTATTTGAGTTCACATAGCTTATAATGTAGGTACAAGGGACTCTAGTTACTTCCATTTTACAGATGGGGACATTGAAGGTCCAAGGCTGAGGTGAGCCTGGGATCTGAAGCCTGCCAGCCCACCCTCCCGCCCACCACCCCACTGAGGCTGGGAGCCAGGATGTAAAAAATGTGAAAGACACAGCCCTTCCCTCACAGAAGACTCTGTTTGTGTGTTTGTATGTTTGTGTGTATGTTTGTGTATGATTAGCTTCAATGGAGTGTGTGTGTGTGTGTGTGTGTGTATGTGATTAGCTTCAATGGAGTGTGTGTGTGTGTGTGTGTGTTTGTGTGTATGCGATTAGCTTCAGTGGTATGTGTGTATGTGTGTGAGATTAGCTTCAGTGGGGTCACATGGGAGGGAGCTAGGACCAGAAGTGGAAAGCAGGTTCCAGGGAGAGGCAGGAACCCTATCAAAAAAGTCCAATGGTGAGAGTGACCAGGCTCATCTAAGAAGCTGAAGTAAGCTCAAGGTGGCTGCAGAGTAGGGTACGTTTATGTTGAGGAAGGGGGTACTGGGGTAACACCCCAGGGTGTGGGTGACAGCTTGATCACAGGCAGCCACAGAGAGTAAAAACATACGAATTCCTGGGCCTTTAAGACCAAGGACCACTATTTATTTGTTTGTTCATTTTTGTACCGCAGACTGAACTCAGAGCCTCACCTCACACACATGCTTAAAAGGCACATACTACTGAGCCATTATCTCAACACATTAAAAATGTTTTTCTTGATAATTACTGTTGTTATTGTTACTGTTATTACTTTGTTCCAAGCCGGCCTCAGACTCTCCATCTTCCTGTCTCCTGAGTTCTGGGATTCCAAGCATGCAACACCATGCCTGCGGATCATACTCCTCACCTACAGGACAAAGTTCCTCTGAGTTCTCCCTCTTCACATCTGAAGCCTGGGATGGGGCTGGCTGACACTACATGAGCTCAGTTTGGGTCTTGGCATTGTCAACATGGCTCCATGGATCATGGCGGTAAAAACTAAGAGAGCCCAAAAGCCATTCCATGCCAGTCCTCACTTCTTAGGTCAAAGTTGAGCTTATAGAAATGGCTTGACCAACCTCATAAAACCAGCGAGAGGCAGGCTGGAGCATTGCTCAGGGTCTCCAACTTGGCCATCTTCTCTCTGTCCAAATCCTATCCCAATCCTCACCCAGCAATGAGAGCTACAACCAAGGACGTGGTTTCAGAGAGCCAAGAACTCATCTGCCCCAGGCAATTGGCTTCAGATCCCCATCTATTTCACAAGATGAAATAAGGCTTGGTTCCTGCTCTCTGCAAACCGAGCTTCTGAAGTTCTCATGACCAAAGCCGAAGAGACTAAATCTCAGAGACAGCTTCTGGATGTCCCCAGTCACACAGCTGATCAGATGACTGACAGATCTGGGCCCAGGTGGTGTGGCTTAACTTTGCCGTATGCGCCTGGTCACATGCCTGCCGAGTGCCAAGACAGCAGACAAGAAGAGTGTTCTAGAACACTGAGAGCAAGGGTTTCCACTAGATGCCCCTGCAGACACTGAACGGACTGAATAGCCTATCATGCCTGCATGGTCTGTGGCTGCCTGCTGCTTGACCGACAATCATGTCCCCAGATATTTGGGGAACTCCATTGCTTATACATTACATTTCTATTTATATTTTCATTCAATTCTTACTAGCCTTAGCTGCTTCTCCCAAAAAGCTTAGAAGGGAAGAGAGGAAATCTTTGTCAGGATAAGCTGGGGGCAAAGGTCAAGGCCAGAGCCTTGGCTGTGTCTGCCGTCTTTCAGTAGGAGCTCTTTGCAGAAAACACTCATGACAAGGGGGCTTTCTGCACCTTTCAAAGGAAATGGGAGTAACTGGGGACAGGGGGCTAAGAGGGGCACAAAGCTGGCCTTATGCAGAGGCAGCCACATACTGCCAGAATGGCTGGAGCTGAGGTGGGGCTACAGGACCCCTGTCTCCCTGACGTGTTTTTCCTTTTGCATAATATTCCATCACTGGGCACTTATTCCTTTGGTCTCAATGGCTTTTACAGAAAAGTCATTTACTAACAGGTCACTCCTTGTGTTCCACAGACACGGGGTCTCAGGCTGGGACTATCCCTCATGGAAGGTCTGAATGAATGGGAATCTATGGAGCACAGGGACTATGTCGGTGTCGACGGGTGTGCTATCAGACACAGAAGGACAGGCCCAGAAGCATTTTCTCTTTGAGGTTTAGGAATGAAGAAGTAAAAACAAGAATTGAATATTTCCCAAGATTCTATTTGGTGCTCCAAATGGAAATTTGGGGGATTTACCATCAGACAGAAAAACAAAGGTAAAGAGGCTTGCTTTTTCCTTTAAATAGCTTATTTATTTTTATTTCATGTGCATTGGTGTTTTGCCTACATGGATATCTGTGAAAGGGTGCCAGATCCCATGGAACTGCAGTTACAAAGCTTTGAGCTTCCATGTGGTGCTGGGAATTGAACCCGGGTCCTCTGGAAGAGCAGTCAGTGCTCCTAAACTCTGAGCCATCTCTCCAGCCCCCATGAGGGTTTCTTTTTACCCCCAT
>JADRCD010235781.1:9341-24571 GCA_019843815.1 Montemys delectorum
CCCGCTTTGGTAGATGGGAAAGGGTACAGTATATAAAGTCCAGACATGAAAAGAAAGAGAGAACTGTGTTTGTGTGCTTTGGGATTGTTTGTTTGTTAGTGCTGTTTGGTCTACCCTAGCAGGTAGACGACTATTCCTGTCGAAGTGAGCACACACATGCAACGCTACCCTCATCTGATAACAGTTATACATGGCTAATTTCTATGTGTCTGTCTTCACCACAGTTCCTAGTTTACTCGCTTACATGAACCCTTTGTTAGTATTTTTATTATTACCATTATATGCTAATCTTATAAAGGGTTCATTATCCATCTCAGCACAACTTAGAGTTAGAACTTACCTTGCTTATCATTAAGCCTAAAGTATGGTATGGTCTAAGATTTAGTGCATTTTATATGTTCTAAGAGGCAAAGGGAAAACATGAATGATTAACTAGAAATCATCCTAAATTATAATTTTTCAGAGATAGTGAAAAAAAAAAACACATGTCTTAAAGTTAATGGGCAGAGTGCTGTTGTTCCTGCTGATTGATAAGGAAGTGGGCACAAAAAGCTTCAAGTCATGTGCTCACATTGCTCAATTTAGAAAAACAAAGTATGAGAATTTACCATGCCCACGCCATTCTTCACAATTATAATTTTAAATGAAAATATTAAGTTTCATATAAATATACCCTAATTACTTTAATTGTTCCCCTAATTCCGGTTGATCATATCGGGATGTGTGCTTTTTATGTGTTTATGTGTATATGTATGATGTATGTACGTGTGGTGTGTGTGTGTGTGTGGGGGGGCCTGTGCATAAGCCAGAGGAGGACATCTGGTGTCCTATTTTACCACTCCATCTTATTCCCTGAGGCAGTGCCTCTCCCTATAGCCGGGATGGTGATCAACAAGACTGAGTGGTCCTCCTGTCTCTGCTTTGCTCTCCCTATGCTGGTGTAATTGGTTCCCACTTAACCATGCCTGGTTTCTTATCTGGGTTCTTGGGATTTGAACCCATGCCCTCATGCTTAATGCAGTAAGCAATCTAACTCATGGCACAATCTCCCCACACCTGAAGTATGTTTTTACTTGTGTCCTTTCCTTGGATATTGACAACTATGGCTACGGTGCTAATTTGAAACTGGGGGGTCGCTAAGACTATTCAGTTCTGAGAGAGCCAACATTCTTCACTGCAAATGTTTAGACTTTCCTCTCATGTGAATCTAGAGGCAGTGGCTCTGCCACAAATAACCTGATTGGTGTCTTAACGAATTGCCTTCTTTTCTGTCTGTGACACAGTTGGAACTGACTCTCCATGAGACTGTAATCATGTTTTGTTTTTGGGAGAGCTCTTGTCCCAGCTGTTGGCTCTTGGAAAAGGAACAGCAAGCCCACTGTTGGGACAAACAGCAAGACAGACACTAGCCCCATTGCATCTGCTGGAGGTTGGGCCCTATATCCTGACTTCTTAGCCACAGCACCTGCTTACAGAGTATATCGACCGTGAATGTGGTGTGAGCCGCTATAAGAAGAAAATGTGAGGAAATCTAGATAAGCCCATATAATATAAAACATAAAGGCAACAAAAATAAGATCTTCCTACATACAGCTTCACGTACTGTGGGAGATGAGGCACATTGTGACGGAAAAAACTTGTGAACTGAAATGGTGATAAGCTCACTAAGAAAAGCTTTCAGGGTGTTAATAAACGGTGAGAGATTTAGGAATGGGGAGGCTGTTGTCTAGAACTGAATTCTCAGACATTTATGTGTGAGGAGATCCTTGCACAGTGATCCTGATAAAATATAGATTCTTATAGGCCTGGCGACCTACATATTTAAGAAGGTCTCAGGTGTTGTATGTAGATACCTCCTGCCCCGAAAGAATTTTGCAGAAAGGAGGGCATGAGAGAACGTGATATTCAGAGGTGGTGCCAATGCACACTGCGAAAGGTCCTATTTTTTAAACCTCACATTCCTATCTTCCAGTGTCTTAGGATTCCATTTCACTAGCAGCCTCCCTCAGACAGTCTCAGAAGGAAGTAGGGAAATTTCTAATGTTTGAAGCTACTTTGAGATTGTGAACAGATGTTTCTATTATCCAAAATTTGTTTGAGGACCCCCAATCTGTCAACAAAAATAAGAAATTCTTGAACACAGCAAAGAATATCCCTCACTTAAGGTGGTTACTTATTCTCATTTTCCTTTAATGTTGCGGTTTTTATTTCCCCGAGTAAATACAGTGAAAAGTTCACGCTGTATGTGGTTACTGCCACCTCTAAGAATGAGCTCCTAGACATCCCTGCACAACACTGTCTATCTGGGGGAATGAAAATGAGGACATTATCTCTCCAGGATATGGTGGAGGAGGAGAATTTCATTGTAGATATGAGGGCGAGCACAGCCAGAGACAGCTGGAAAAGTCCAGACTGAACTGGGGCTCAATGGCTCAGTGTAGGAGCTGCAGATCACCGGACGTTATTGTAGCTAAGCAGAGCTCTGTGTCTCCACCCAAGATTGCTGGGCCTCTTTCATGGTGAGAGGTATAGACAGGCAGTATCTCCTTTTATCACATCTTGTCCATCAGTATCTGGGAGATGGCAGTTAGAATCCCTTAATGATATAATTTGAGCCCACTTGGTGGTCTTTTTTAATAGTAGTTATTCAGGTGTCTACCCCTGAGCTTTATGAACTGTGGTGTGATACCTCTGTTGTATAGAAAGTCTTGATCTGTAGCACTCATTTGCCAGATAATTGTTTTCTTCAGTCTTACATTGCTGTGAACTATGCCATAGAAAACTAATACAGTATCTCCTTCCTTTATTGTGGTCTAACTTAGATAAGAAAACATGATTTCAGATCCTATCCAAAGCCTATGCAAACTACTTTGGTTCAGAAAATTGGTCTGTAAATCTTATGGAGTCTAGGATTTTCTTGGACATTTACATAATATCAGGTGGGGCAAGAAATATTGATATAGTCTGTCCTTAAAATTACAACATAGGTCTCTGAAGCCAGCTGGTAATTGCAAATACTAGAAGTGTTATGAAATGGAAAGGAGGGGTTCTTAGATCCTATGAACTCTAAGAGAACTTTCTGTCCTGAGGATTGAACTTAAGGCCTTATATATGCAAGTCAAGCATGATATCACTGAGCTATGTCCTAGGCCTTTAAACTGTTTTAAAGGCTCACTATATAGCCTTGAACTTGTGATCCTCCTTTATCTGTCTTCCGGGTGAATGGATACATGTCTCTGCCACTGTACCAGGCTTATAAAAGAATTACTGTCTCATTTCCAGGTAAGTTTTAAGATCTGCCCTCTCTGATGACAAAACATATTCTGTCTCCTGTCCAGTCTTCATCAGAACATGTTGCTTTTGCCTGTTCTACGGGAGCCAAAGTTGAAGGCAGTCAGACTGGCTTGGTGAACCTGGTACAGTGGCATGTGCCATATTTGGTAGTGCTGAGCTGTATGGGCTACTTATGGTAGCCAGGTACAGAAGAGCAACAGTAGCACACACACACTGCTGATACCTTGATCCTCTTGGGGTCAAAACAATGAAACTTCTCCTGTTATTGTATGTCCACGTGATTCTTGTCCGTGTGCTTCCCTCAGCTGACGTGAAAATTGACGTTCTTATTCTCACTGCCCAGTGGAAGAAACAGGCTCCAAGAAAAGAGGTTTCTAGCCTTTCCCACAGTGGCCCTGGGAGGATTTGCCAGTACAGCTAACTCTAACAGCACCCAAAATTACCCAGATGGCCTTCACTTCCAACCCTGTCTATCTCCCTTCACTCCTCTGTCTTGTTCACCAATCCCTTTTTCTCTTATGGGATTCAGAAATGGAAATGGGGATAGAAGGAGAAGGAATATAATAAGGGAGTATTATAAACTCAGGCTAATACAATAAAGTTGTTTCATCATGACTTGCCAGGCTTGAACATAAGTAACGATAGCGTTATGTATATGTATATGATTATATGTATATTATATGTATATGTAAAATGTTTGTGAGTGTTTTGTCTTCATGGAGTTAGCTTGACATGTGCATGCAGTGACCAAGGAGGCCAGAAGAGGGCATTAGATCGTCTGGAACTGGAGTTTCAGATTACCCGGGCGGAGCTGGGACTCAAGCCCGGGTCCTTTGAAAGAGCACACAGGACTCTTAACCACGGAGCTAGCTTTCTAGCTTCTTATGAACACTTTTTTTTTTTTAAAATGATGTTTTAGTTTTAAAATTATGTGTATGCATATTTGTCTGGGTTATATGAGCATGAGTGAAGTTGCCCCAGGAGATCAGAAGAATGCCTTGGGTCCTCTGGGCCTAGAGTTACAGGTAGTTGTGAGCTGTCTGATGTGGATTCTGGGAAGTAAACTTAAGTTCTCTATGAGATCAGTCTATGATTTTTAAAACTTGTAATTTTGAATATGTGTATGAGCAGGTGCATGAGCACGTGTGTATGCACACATGTGTACACGCGCACGTGCTTGTGAAGGTCAGAGCACCAGATTTCATGGAACTGGAGTGGTACGTATTTGTGAGCTGCCTGACTCGGAACTGCCTGTTCAAGCAACAAGGAGAAGGCAGGGGAAGGAGAGGGTGTTGGGGAGGGGAGGGAACCACAGCAGACTGCAGTGGTGTGGAAGGCACAGGGTGTGGCGGATGCTAAAGAAAAGTCTTTCTCTTCTGTCATCACCTCTAGACTTGATCTGTCTCTTGCCTTTTGTTTTCCCCAATTGTAAGGAGGCAGACCTTTGGGGAAGGCATGTCTTTCACTTGATCAGTTCTATAGACTGCCTCCTCGAGGGTAAAGATGGCTCAGCAGCATGCCTCACAGATGCGGGCTGAGCTATCACAGACCCTGGCTCTGGGAAAACAAGGATTCCGTCTAAAACCTTCTCTAGGAGCTTTGGCTTGCAAGGCAGCTTTGTCTCCTCTCTTTGAGACTGGGCTTATCTGTTAAGCAAAGGCAGCGCCATCACATCTTGCTGATGCTTGGAGCAAACATCAGTAGCAAATGATCCTCTTAAGCAAGTGCAAGTGGCTGCAGGCAATGCTGGGGGCTAAAAAGTACAGAATGGACTAAAACCAAAACAACTGCTCAACCTCAATGCCACCAAGCATCAGAGGGACCCTTCAGAATACTGATGTGGGGGAAGGCGTTTCAAACAGACAGCTGATGGATTGGGAGAGGGGCTGCTTTCTATGTGAGCAAACCTCTTGCATTTGGAGGCACTAACTCATGACTTCAGCAGACCTCGTCGTATGGCTACTGAAAGACTCAGCGACTGGGGACCAGGACAAGGGTATTGGAGGTGTGAGCCTGAGCTAGCAAAGGAAGTACCATATGCACATGTGGGCAGTATTTCTGTGCTCAAGTAGGTCATTTATTTTCTTAATGATAAGTCCTTGTCTCTGGGTGATCTGTCTATAACCCCAGCCTCAGGAGTCTGAGGTAGAAGGATCCATCCCACATTCGAGGCCAGCCTAGGAAACAAAGCAAGACTCCACCTCAGAAAGAAAGAAACAACAACAACAAACAAACCAGGAGCGAAATAAACCACCTACTGCTAGGGCAAAATGGTCTACACTTAGGGGTTTGGAAAAGGAAATCCTTGGAAATTTTCATGCACTCTCTGGTCAGCCTTGGAATCCCTGTGTGGTCCTTTAGGAACTCTCTTTCTGACAGAAGCCTAGGATTGGCCTTATAATACAGAGAGGAAGTTAGGGAAGGCTGATGCCCAGATGAACTTGTGTTACTGTGTTACTAGGGCCAGTGTAATCGGGACTACACAGGCATGCACATTTCTCCATCATAAGGTGTTTGTGGAATGGCTGTGTTTACAAGACTGTTCTAATGGTCCCTGGGACGTGATGTTTGTGCTCACTTCCCTTTTAAGTGGCATCATTAGAATCCCATTTTCTTCCCAACCTGTCTGGTTTCTGGTTTGTCTTATTTTATGTGATTGTTTGTCCTCCTGCAGGATAGGCCTTCTTGAACAAGCAGTGTCTACTTCTACCTCCAGACAGAGATTTAAGGAGTCTAAGGTTTTGTGCTAGGTGGGTTTTGGCATGAGTCCAGTCCTGACATCATGTCCCAATTCTGATAGCTGAAGGTAGGGGATAGTCCTAGAAGACCTCACACTGTGCCCTAGGTAAAAGGTGAGTTCCACAAGTTCTCCTCTCCAAGGCTACGTGAGCAGTAACAATCAGTGGGCGAGAAACTCTGTAGTTGGCTGAACATCTCCAAACTGTGCAAGGATCCTTAGGGAGATGGTTTTTGCACATTGTTATTCATGCTAGGGTAGAATTCTGTAGGATGCAGCTGCTTTAAAGCCACCTGTGCTCCTGTCTGTAACCCTAATAAGTTCACTGGTTCACTAAGGTAGACTTAGACTGAATAATTTTCTGGTATGCTGTTGGTGTCCTATCTGGGATGAAGAGAAGTTTGCTCATGACTCCCTAGGAAATGTCACTTAATGGGAACTAAAATGGGAACTACTATTTTCACCTTGTAGAAAAAGACACATTTGTGATCATTTTCTTTTTCGTTTTTGTATCATTTGCTTATGCATAAGATTTTCTTTTGGCAATCTTAAACTTAGCTTGGTTCTTCTAGGATTAGGAGCTTACTGGACTCTCTCTGCTCTTACTGGACTCTCTCTGCTCTTACTGGACTCTGCTCTCTTTCTTCCTGAGAAACTTTCCCTCTTCTGCTGATGTGGAGACTGAGTCTCCTACATCCCACATGTTTCCGGATTTACTGCCTTGGTAGATAACATGATTTCTCATTTTGGATCCTACTCAGAATTTTCACCCACCTATCTGCCCATGGATTCACCCATGTATCTGCCCATGGATTCATCCAAGTATCTGCCCATGGATTCACCTATGTATCTGCCCATGGGTTCATCCATGTATCTGCCCATGCATTCACCCATGTATCTGCCCATGCATTCATCCATGAATCTGTTCATGCATTCACCCATGTATCTATCTGTCCATGCATTCACCCATGTATCTGCCCATGCATTCATCCATGAATCTGTTCATGCATTCATTCATGTATCTGTCCATGCATTTACCCATGCATCAGTTCATGCATTCGTCCATGAATCTGTCCATCCATTTACCCATGTATCTGTCCATGCATTCACCCATGTATCTGCCCATGCATTCATCCATGAAGCTGTTTATGTAGTCATCCATGTATCCATCCATGCATTCTTCCATCCATCCATGAGTTAATGAGTGAGTAGGCATGGCATTCTGGGTATTATCTTATGTGACTTTGCTCACCCCTGGCACCATAGGTTTCCTTTCTGTGATTATAACAAGGCCTGCTCTTAAACTCTGTTGAGAGCATCCAACATGGCCCTTGCTTTCCCAATGTCAATTCTTTCTAGCTTCCCTATTGTGTTATTCCTTCACTGTAACTTGTTTGCCCAAATGTGACAGAACCCTGCATTTAGTTTTCAGGTATTTATTTATTATCACTTTGATCTTTTGGGGAAATATTTAGTTAATATTTAAATCCAATTATTATTATAACTCCATGGTATTTCTTTAACTTTTTTATTAAGACACAGGATCAAATTAATGTAAACCTGATGCCATTATTTCAGTGTGTTCAAATTACTTCTTAGGTGTGTATCTAGTTATTATTCCCGCTCTAGTTTTGTCTTGATGAATTTTAATATTGTACCCCAAGACATTTTGTATCATTTTGTTAAAATATCTCATATTTTAAAGATTTCTATGAATGGAAAAAAAAAACAAGGTAAAATAATTGACATACTAATTCACTTCAGGGAATAAGGAAACTAGAAAGAGAATTGTTCTGTTCTGTGTCTTCAGATGACTCAACAGGTGACTGGATAAGTTTTGCAAATCAGCACACTGTTTAAAGTTCTTCCTTGTGAAGTTACAGATATTCTCAAAACAATAAAATGAAGGAAAAATCTTGGAAAGCTTAAGAAATTTAATACTTCCATTTTTGTTTATGGGAGTAGGAAAAGACATTTGGTGATATGAAAATCTAGTAAAATAATTTTTCTTACTTAAAATAATGGCATGTCTAATAAATTGGTCCAAGTGCAACCAAAGCGCTAAACTTAGTGAGGTGGTCGAATGAGAAACATTGAAGGGAGGGGAAATTAGAACATTCAGTGGAAGATTACTGGAATAAAGGTGACTTTCTAGATAAGCGTTGCACTGAAGGTATTTGAAGACAAGTAGACCGCCACAGGTATAGTGGGTACTCTTCCTTGTACCTAGACAGAGTGCTCTAAATGAGTACTGGATGTTCTTCTGGGCAGACTTTAGATGAGGTGCAGAAAGACAGTCCTGTTATCTCCAGTCCTTCTCTATTAACTCTACAATTCACTTGATTTCCCCATGAAATGCTTCTCTCAGTCAGTCTTTGATCTGCACGCCAGCTTTAGGTTGGATTGTGTTGCTTGCTCTGACCCCCCCTCTCTATCATCTTACCTTGTGTCTTCTGAACTGCACGTCCCTTTACATTTGAATGGTTATGTTTGAACATGCTCGACATTTTCTCTACTGTGTCCTGTGCTCCAACTTGCTCTAGGATATGAGAATATAGATGAATTCCTTCCTATATGTACTATGTGTTAGAGCACACTTAAGAAGGCACACATACGCATATAAACACACATACACAGACACACAGACAGACAGACACACACACACATATTTGCTTTTAAAAATATTTCACATGCATTCACTTTAAATAGTAATATATGATGTTTAGAAAACTCCAAATTTGGTATGGACTCTGATTGATTTAGTTTCTTTTGCTTTAAAAAGTAATTGTTTACTTAGGACCTGTCTGCTGACTGGCTCTGTTCTTTGTGTTCTGTATTATAGGATGATAATGCTATTTATTATGGAATAACATCAAAGTATGTTATATGTTATATATGGTTATGGTCATTGATCTTTGTCAAGCTTAAAATGACATTAGGTTCTACTTATTAAGTACACACCAATGGAACAGTAGTTTTCAAACTTGGATACTACACCTCAGAATCACCTAGGGAACTTTAATTTGGTGTCTTAATTCCACATCCAAAATTGATTGTATGAAACTCTCAGCAGATGGTACCCAACCATCATATGTTTTAAAAAGTTCCTTAATTGATTCCAAACTAGTGGTGTTTGAAAACCCTGATGTAAGGCCTTACCACGGAGAGATTGGTCTGCTGACCAGCAGTGTGGAGAGTTACTGGTGGCTTGTTGGCACTCTCAAGCTCCATTTGTTTCTTTCTGAATCAGAGTTTGCATTTTGTCAAGATGCCAACATATTTCCATATGCAAAGTTGTTGGAGCATGCATAGACATTAAAGGGCACTCTGCTAACAATTTTAGCCATTCACTCATAAGCACTTGATTCAGCTTCCACAGTATAGCACACAAGCAAGGGATGAATCCAGGCTACTTACAAAGTGGTACTCCAGCATTATTTTAGGAAGGAATTGGGGGTCTGTGCAGGTCAAGTACTTCCAAATAGGATTAGGCTGGATTTGAACTCTGGTCTCTGTTGCTCCAAAATAGAACCTTTCCCACAATGCTACATTGCTTCTGAGTGTAGTATAGTTTTTGATTTTTTTAAAATATTAAACCAAGTAGGCAATACTTTCTAAATGTTCATTTTACTGATAAAATATTTTAATCCAATTATCAAGAATGAGATTAAGGCAGGTTACTTAGTGAAACAAGTAGTTTGGAGATAGTTGCCCAGTGAAGTGAGAACTTGTTTTTCAGTTACTAATGCAGAGACCAAGGGAAAAGACCAAATTATTCCCCATTGGTTGTGAGTGAGTCCTGGGGGACACACTGAATATTCATTTTAAAGAGGGAATATTCTCAGTTAGTTATGTGGGGGCTGTAGTGAGCCTGACTTCAGGTAATAGGTCCGGGAAACGATAGTTGCCTGTAGGGTAGCTTCATCTAATTCCACAAGCATTCTTGTCTTCTTGTTTGCCTCAGGGGCATCATTCTGAAGCTACTTGTTCGAAGATTTTGTGTAAGCAATTCACAAGGACTGCGGTAGCCAGGATGTGAGGGATATTTGATATGACTGAAAATATGCTTAGTGATGTATATTGTATGTACTAGTATTATTTCAGCTAAATAACAGAAATGATCTGTCACTGTAGCTCTCCACACGCCTAACTCTGGGCTGTCTTGTGTCAGTTGCCTTCTCAAATCCAAGTTAGTTCTAGTGGATCATTTCTAAGCTATATTAAATATAATAAAATGGAATCAAAAAACAAACTGTATCTTTTCATGTAATCCTAAGTAATTTAAAATCATACATGTACAACAGCTTTTAAGATTACTGCTTAAAATTTGGTTCTTCAGATACATTCTAACATCACATTATCTCTTTGGACATTCTACGTTTTCAGCTTTTATATGAACATTGTTCTCTATAAACCTTTGTTCTGAATGTAAGACTTCTTTTCGGAATCTGTTTTATAAGTAGAGATAGTGAATCAAAGATTATGAGGATTAAGACTGGAAAGGAAATGTATTCACTTACAATGAGAAATGCAATTCATCAGAAAGACTCTCCGTCAGTGCGTTCACTGAGTGTTGTAGAAAATACACCTTTTGAAGACTTATTGTACTTACCATAAAGTTGCCTTCTAGAGAGGCTACACAAGTGTGCATTTGCGCTAGAGGTAACGTTTGAAGACCAGCTACCCTGTAGGTCTGCAGATAGAGCATCAGCAAGGTGCAAGTTTATTGGGGAAGATGATGGCAGGATGTGGAGTAAGCCCAAGCTACCTCCGCACCTTCAGTCTTTTGATGTTATGCAGACGTTGGTGGTCAGTATTTTCTACAAATTCCCAAACTCAAACCAATCCAAACCAAACTAACCTCCCTCCACCCCCAACAACAACAAAAGAACACCTGCAAGCTCATTAGCAATATCAAGGATTTAAAGAGGATGGATCAAGTTACAGACACATTTATATTCACTGTCTCTATTGATGCCAATAAGTCAGTATCTTTGTTTTCTTAAACCTCTCAGGCTCATTTTTCAAGTGGCAAAAATATATGCTTGGATAGCTTAGAACAAGTCTATGTTCTGAATATATAGCAATTTAGTGTGTGTTCTTTGGACCGTTCAACCCCCACCCCCAGTGAACTTTTTAAACCAAATTTTATAAAACACTGGGTTTATTACTTTTATATATGACAATATATTAGCGATCCAACCTCCTTAATACACCCATCTTATTGTAATTTTTTAATATTATTTTTGTACTCAGAGGTGGATGTATTTGAAAGATAACTTCCCATTTATGGAATTGATACAGCAAATGGCCTTCAAACTATACAGTAATTCTATTTCATATCATCAAGGATCACTTCTAAAATTTCATGTAGATTTGGAGCATTTTGTTAACATTTTAAGGACTTTGAAAGGTTTTACATGAGTCACAACAGAACAGTGTACGGCCGTAGAAATTCTGCAGTAATCCATTCTGCAGCACCTTACTATACATGAGAGGAAGGTGGTGAATATGCAGAGGTGAATTGTTTATATAATTCTTGGTTTCTTTTTAAGGAAGGAAGATAGGTATTATGCAATTACCAACAGAGAAGATATGATGCATTAGAGATCTAAAATGTGGAGACTGGATCTTATGTCCAGAATTAACTAAACTCAGAGAAATCCATGTTTCTGTTAAGACTCCCCACCCCCCAAACAGTTAGTTAGAGAGAGGGGCGGTAGATGTTCCAAATAGAGGGATAGACTTGTGAGAAACACAAGGCCTAGAAAACTAGGGTGGTAGTGACTAAAGCTGGAGAGATCAGTAGGGATCAGCTGACATGCATCTTGTAGGCCAAGATAGAGATTTGGGGTCTTTTTATAAGCTCAATGAGACCTACAGATAGAAGGGATCTATCTTTCCTTCTCTGTTATATGCATGCATGTGTAGTGCAAATGTGCCTTGTGCATGCTCATGGAAGCTGGAGGTATGAAGCTTGCAATTTTTGCTTGATTGGCTGGCCAGCAAGCCCCTGTGATCCACCTGTATTTACCCTCCTTTCCCCGAACTGGGGTACAAGTATTTGCTACTGGCCTTGACTTTATGTGGGTAATGAGGATGGAAATTCAGGTTCTCATACTTGTGCGAATTACTCACTAAGCCCTCTCCCCGCAAAGTAATATCATCAAATGACATTGGAAAGAGTCTCCCTGCCCTGTGGATCGTAGACTGGAAATGAAAGAGATTGGAGGTGTGGGATCCAGTAGAGGTTTCAGTGGCCAGGCAAGATTCAGCATGCTTGGAAGAGTTGAGGATAATGGAGGCAGAGAACTGAGGGTGCAGATGGAGCATATATAGGGAGACAACCAAGAGGACTTGGATTTAGGGATGGGAGAGGAGTGAGGGGTGCATTTGAAAGAGGCAATGTTCAGATTCCTTCACATGGCTGAGAGAGTTCCACTGTGTGAGCCCTGGCCATACCTAGGGCTAAACAAAGTTGATTTTCTTTGTTTATTCTAAGGGAAAAAATGACAATCTTTAATCTCAAGGGTTATTGCTGGTTTCATTGTTTTATACTTAACAATGATAAGCATGCATGTACATGACTTTTTAATATTTGATGATTGTTTATTTCTAGCAGCTTTGCTAGTATATAAATGATATTTAGCAAGCTCTCATATTTAAAGACTACAATTTTATAAGCTTGACATACATGTACAAGCATGATGCCATCATCCTAAGCAAGACTGTGAATCCCTCCATTACCTCCCATACCGCCTCTGACCCATTGAGGCATCTCCTTCCTCTTCTATCTCTTTGCAGCCACTCTCCTGGCTTTTGATATCGCAGATGAGTTTGGATCTTTGTGGAATTTTGGGTAAATGGTATCATGCAATATTTTACTCTTTTGTGAGGCAAAAGGGGTTTGTGGGGTTTTTTTTTTTTTGAGAAAAATCTTTCATGAATATATTATCTTTATTATTAAACCAGTATCAGGAGACTGGTATTAATTCCAAGGTCAACTAAGTAGTTAATATCCACTGTCAGATGCTGTTGTGATGTATAGTCTATAGCATTTCACCTCCATGATGTAATCACACAGGGCAGGGATCTATCCTATACCTATGTGTATGGGGTTTGGGATTATGACTTGGGGTGTCTGAGATGAGCTCTTGACGGCTTACAACAATTTCTGTCAAGAATTCGACTGGCAGGGCAAAGAGATGCAAGTAGCCTGAAGTTGTGTGGGGCTTCCCTTGGTTTTTCATCAGAATCCAAGGCAGACCTGTGCACAGCAAATGTGCATGGGTGGGTGGTATTGGTTCCATGGTTAAGAACATTTGTTGCTCTTGCAGAGAGGATCTGGTACCAGCACCAACATGGTAGATCACAATCATCTGTAACTGCAGTCCCAGAAGGCCTTGTGCCCTATTCTGGCTTCTGTAGAGTGTTTGCACAGGCACAAACATGATACGCATATGTATATTCAGGTAAACAATTCATATACATAACATAAAAAATGAGTGGATATATCTTTTTAAAAATGAATAGGAGGAGGGTGTTTGCTTTACCTCTGACTTGGTCAGAACAGCTTGGTTCTGATCTACTTGTTACTTTATGAATTAGGGTGAGGTTTTTTTTTTTCAGTGGAAGCCCTTTGTGTTCAAAATGGTTTGAAAGCTGGGGGTGTATCTCATTGGCCTGACACTTACTTTGCATGTATAAGGTCCTGGGTTCAACTTCTTGCATACAATGATAGATGTTAAAAAGAATGAATTGAGCCAGGTATGGGGGTATACCCCCATAGTCCCAGAACTTGAGGGTAGAGGCAGGAGGATCAGGAGTTCAAGATCATTCTTGACTACATAGAGTCATAAGCCACCATGGGTTTGTGAGACCCCCATCTTAAAAAAAGGAGAGGTGCTGTGGAGGGGCTGGAGAGATGGTTCATTGGTGAAATGCCTGCAGCCTAAGCATGTGGACCTGAGTTTAACCCCATTACCCACATAAAAGCCAGACATATGTGAGGTCAGAAATAAGGACCCTGGGGCTTGATGTCCAGCTAGGCTATCTGAATTGTTGTGCTGAATTTAATGAGAGACTCTGTCTTAAGAAAGAAACCCAATATTGACCTCCTGCCTCCATATGCAGCTACACATATATGTACATGTGTCTACACACTCAGACACACACACACACACACACACACACACACACACACGGACACACAAATACACAAAGGCTTAAAGAGCATTGAAGTAATTAAGTGTTCCATTTGGAGACAGTTACTTGAGGCCTTAATAGGGTTGGCATAAAATCCAGATACTTAAAAAAATAAATTTCAAATGACTGAAGAATAATTTTTTTGGTATAAAAATAAAAAGAACTTTTTAGTCTTAAATGTTACATATGACACAGTTATATTAATTTTCTCCTCATTTATACTACATGGCGTGCATGGGTATAAAACTGTCCTGCCCAAGACAAAGACAGAGTGAAGAATGTGAGCAAAAGGTTGATTCTACTGAGCAATAGCCTGTCCGAGGGTAGTACTGATGCAAAGAATCATGTACTAAAGACCAGGTCCTCCCTTGATGTTAACCCAAGAATGGCTTTCAGTGGAGCCACAGATGCTCCGGGGCTGAGATCAGAAAGGTTGATGTTATCTGAAATAACAAAAAACCTAGGATAGCAAAAACTGTTCTCAACAATAAAAGAACCTCTGGTGGAATCACCATCCTGGACCTTAAGCTGTACTACAGAGCAATTGTGATAAAAACTTCATGGTATTGGTACAGTGTCAGGCAGGTGGATCAATGGAATAGAATTGAAGACCCAGAAATGAACCTACACACCTATGGTCACTTGATCTTTGACAAAGGAGCTAAAGCCATCCAGTGGAAAAAAGACAGCATTTTCAACAAATGGTGCTGGCACAAGTGGTGGTTAGCATGTAGAAGAGTGCAAATCGATCCTTTCCTATCTCCTTGTACAAAGCTCAAGTCCAAGTGGATCAAGGATTTCCACATAAAACCAGATACACTGAAACTAATAGAAGAGAAAGTGGGGAAGAACCTTAAGCACATGGGCACAGGGGAAATTTTTCTAAAGAGAACACCAATAGCTTATGTTCTAAGATCAAGAATTGACAAATGGAACCTCTTAAAATTACAAAGCTTCTGTAAGGCAAAGGACACTGTCAATAGGACAAAACGGC
>JADRCD010235782.1:0-26342 GCA_019843815.1 Montemys delectorum
AAGAGAGGTGCATGGAGGTTGTAAGCATAAAGAAATAATAAAGAGAAAACAACCATCCAATTTGACCAGTGTAGATTCTGTGAATGTTTTACTATCACACTGTCTCCAACTAATATGCATGATTATTACATGTGAATTAAAGTTTTTAATAGAGAAGTCATTATTTTACCTACACATATTCCCTTAATTTCATAAATTACAAAAACACAAGTAAAGCCTGACATAGGAAGAGAAACACAACAAAAATTGAAGAAATGGTGAGAAGATGCTTTTGAAAAGCCACGTACTATACAAGGCTTGAAAATTTTCTTATCATGACATCTTCAAGTCTACAATAATACTTCTGAGACTCTCTGGATAATATGACCAAGGGCCAGAGGTTGGTACGGTGTGCATACTGTCCTACAGCACAAGGGGTGAACAGTGTCAAGACAAACCCGGAAGGGACTCAGGGGCTGACAGCTACCTAACAAAGTGTTGGGAAGGGAAATTGTGTAAAATGAGATTTTGGCATTTTTTTATTACTGTTATTTTTTAACTTTTAAAAATATAGAAATATGGACACACTCAGGATCAAAGGTGAGGAGGAACCAACATCTTTGCAGCCAGTCCCACAACACCCAGAGGAAGCTCCACTCCCAGGTGCTCTGACACACCCAGGATCAGAGGTGAGGAGGAACCAACATCTGTCCCAACACTGGGAGTAACTGGGACCAGTGGGACCAGGACACAGGAACTCTACGTGCCCAGTGACTCAGGTTCCTTCCGGTCTGTCTGGGCTGGTGTCCAGAGTAAACCTTGGGTGCAAGCTCTGCAGCCAGTCCCACAACACCCAGAGGAAGCTCCACTCTCAGATGACCTCACAAGCCCAGGATCACAGGATCCTGGAATCACAGGATCACAGACACAGCTTGACTCTGAGGAGTTCTGACACAACCAGGATCACAGGAAGGACAGGCTCTAGTCAGATTTAGCAAGAGCAGGTAGCACTAGAGATATCCAGATGTTGGGGGGCAAGCTTAAGAAAATAAATAACACAAACCAAGGTCACTTGGCATCAGCAGAACCTAATTCTCCCACCATAGCAAGTCCTGGACACACCATTACACCAGAAAATCAAGATTCAGATATAAAATCACTTCTCATGGTGTTGATACAGGACTTTAAGAAAGACATAAATAGCACCCTCAAAAAAATATGGGAGAACACAGATAAACAGCTAGAAGCCCTTCAAGAGGAAACACAAAAATCCCTTAAAAATCTTCAGGAAAACACAATCAAACAGGTGAAGGAAATGAGCAAAACCATCCAGAATCTAAAAATGGAAATAGAAACGATAAAGAAAACAGAAAGAGAGACAACCCCGGCCATACAAAACCTAGGAAAGAAATCAGGAATCATAGATGCAAACATCACCAACAGAATACAAGAGATAGAAGAGAGCATCTCAGGGGCAGAAGACACCATAGAAAACATTGACACAACAGTCAAAGAAAATGCAAAAAGCAAAAAATTCCTAACCCAAAACATCCAGGAAATCCAGGACTCAATGAGCACACCAAACCTAAGGATAATAGATATAGAAGAGAGTGAAGATTCCCAATGTAATGGGCCAGCAAATATCTTCAACAAAATTATAGAGGAAAACTTCCCTAACCTAAAGAAAGAGATGTCCATGAACATACAAGAAGCCTACAGGACACATAATAATCAAAACATCAAATGCACTAAACAAGGAAAGAATTTTAAAAGTAGTAAGGGAAAAAGATCAAGTAACATATAAAGGCAGGCCTATCAGAAACACCAGACTTCTCACCAGAGACTATGAAAGCTAAAAGATCCTGGGCAGATGTCATACAGACTCTACAAGAACACAAATGCCAGCCCAGGCTACTATACCCAGAAAAACTCTCAATTACCATAGATGGAGAAGACAAGATATTCCATGACAAAACAAAATTTACACAATATCTTTCCACAAATCCAGCCCTACAAAGGATAATAGATGGAAAACATTAACATAAGGAGCAAAACTACACCCCAGAAGAAGCAAGAAGGTAATCTTTCAACAAATCCACACAAACCTAATTCCACCTCTTACAACAAAAACAACAGGAAGTGACAATTACTTTTTCTTAATATCTTAATATGAAAATTAATATTACCAACATATCCTAATAGATTGAAATCCAATAATATGAGGAATTAGAGATTTGTTGATTGTCATCCAATGGTCTCTCTAATTTGGTAATTGGACAAATAGGTCCAACATTGTACAATCTATATACACCTTCAGGTTGTTTGTGACGATGTGTTGGTGTGTACAACATAAAGGTCTTGAAATCTTGTTTCTCCTATCTCAGCCTCTGTATTAGCAGTATTGTTTATTTCGTGTCTTTATACAATACTATGGTTTTTAGAACAGCTTATATATTTCAAAAGTATTTATATACCCAAAAGAAACATAGATCATTAAGTAGGGAGGTTGCTTGTAAGAGAACAACAAAGAGTGAGACTGAATGCTTTGCCTGACATTTGTAACTCTTGTATCAAGTTTGAAGAAAAGGTCTTTATAAGTTACTCTTTCTCTGAGATGAATGCTTTTCCAAATTATCACAGCTAATGAACCAAATTCTTACCCTCACCTGATGTCTGTGCCACCCTCCAAGCAGAACCATTGTTCATTGAAACAGTTGGTAAATGACTTTATGGATAGACCATCTTAATACCTACACCATTTCTTAAATGACTGTAACCTGTTCTCAGTGGGCTGAGAATAAAGTCACTCACTAAAGTCAAATAGCTTTGATCATAGCAGGAAGTCTGTATCCAAAAATCAAGCCTACAATTCATTTCTTGGTTCAGCAGAACTATCAATTCTCAGCTTAGCTACGATGGAGGCAAAATCCTTTGGTGATGTGAGGGTCATTGAAGCACAGCCTTATTACAATGAAATCCAATGTCTAAAAATTGTTCTTAATTTGGGCTTGTACCACAGTAAGAGCCAAGATTTTAAACTCTACTAAATACAAAACAAACAAAAAACTTTATATATTTATGTTCATTTAGGAAAATACCAGTAGCGATGTATTATTTTGAAGTATATGGTTAATATGTTTGAGGTTATTTAAAATTTATATAGAGAAAAATGTATTTTCACTATTCCTGTAGACAAACATCTACATAAGACTGTTAAATTGATTGTTGTTTTATATCAAACAACTTTTATAATACTTATTTGTATTGTTATAATATTTTATAAATTTTAAGGAATACGACAAAAAAGATATTGTAGGTATTGAAGGGGGGTCTCTGGGAGGAGTGGGGGTACAAAAGGAAAACAAGAATGTGATTTAATTCTATTTACTGAAAATATGTTTTTAAATGTTAACAAATTCAGATAAATTGAAATCATAATCAATTGCATCATCATAATGCAATAAAAGTTTAAAAAAATATAGAAATATAATTATATCACTTCCCTCTCCCATTCATCCCTCTAAGCTACCCTTCCTTGAAGCCCTCCTATTCCCAACCACTCTCAAATTGATAGTCTTTTTTCTTAGATTATTATTGTTTTATATAGACATATCTGTATATGTGTGCGCACATGTGTGCTTGTATATATAAATATAATATAAACACAATTATATGTAAATACAACCTACTGAGTCTGGTTTTATTAGTGGTATGTATATGATTTCAAGGCTGACCACTCTTCATTGGGCAACCAAAAGAAGAGGGCTCATCCCTGAGAAGTTAATTTCCCTTCTCCCACCATTGGTTGCCTACAGTTCTTTGTCTAGGGGTGGGAACCCCACAGAATTCTTGCACATGTGCATTGATATTGCTGTTCTTCTTGTCTTGTTTGTGCAGCCATTTCTAGGACCATTTTATAGCAGACTCCCTGGTATTCTGGCTCTTATAACCTGTCTACTGCCTCTTCCACAATGTTCCCTGAGCTACAGATGCTGCAGCTGTGATGTAGATGTATCTGTTGGAGCTGGGCTACCCATGACCTGTTGATCTCTGCACTGTGCCCAGTTGTGGTTTCCTATGATACTCTCCATTTGCTATCGAGAGAGAGCAGGTGGTAAGTACACACATCTGCAGGCATAAGGACAAGTTTTAGAGTAGAGTAAAAAATTATACTAGTTGAGTGAAACAGTAGTAGGAGGTGCTCTAAGGTCCGTGGCCTCACTAGCTCCATGAAGCTGGCTACGTTTCCAGCACCAGGTGTGACTTCCCCCCTGTTGAGTGAGCAGTAAGTCCTATTAGACAGCTGCCGGTTGACACAGACATGTGACTTCTTGTACCTGTATGCATAGCTTGCCATGTTGGTAATTGTCATAGCTCATGGTATTGCAGATGGTGAGACTGTTTAACTGCTTCCCTCTCTTGACAGCTTGCATAGTATTCTGGATCCATGGAAGCTAGACTGCTGGTTATATGCAGCTCAAATAGTCTAAGTCCTGTGTTCTAATTGTGTGATGTCTTCAGAGGTATGGGCCCATCCTAAACTCCTGAGAGGTAACCTAGGACTATCTCAATAATCTCTATATTGTTTTGGGAATCATAAAGACTACCCTGATTAGCCATTTGAAAGAAGGTTTCTCATGTCTGGTACTAGGTGGGGGGGGGGGTTGTTGGTATATAGCTCTTGTGGGGAGTATTGCCAGCTCAAGTGGCTTAACTTTTTTAAACTCAATATCCTATGCCACCCATGGTTGGTTAGCTATATTCATTGCTGCCCTATTCCCAGTAGCCAGGAAATAGAAATAGGAATAGCCAACATGTCCTTCAACAATGAATGGATAATGAAAATGTGGTAAATATAATATACATAGCTGAATAATATTCAGCTATGAAAAACCAAAATTATGAAATTTGCAGATTATTAGATGGGCCTAGAAAAACTTTTATTAAGTGAGGCAACCCAGACCCAGAAAGACAGACTCCAAAGATTCTCTCCTGACTGTATTTCCTAGTTCCACATCCTTAGATGTATGTATATAAGCCAGAGTAATCACAGAAACCAGGAAAGTAAAAAGAAACCAGTGGTGGGGGAGGGTGCTTGGGCAGGTGACATGAAGTAGAAATGGCAAATCTGAGAGGTGGCTCCAACTGGAGAGAAGGCAAGGAGGTCAACAGAGAAGAAAGAGAGAGACAGGACCAATAACATCAAAGTCGTTTGATGCAGCTTTGACTTTTTTGATTAATTATATTTGCATTAAATTTGTATACAATATATTTAACCATATTCTTTCCCCTCCTCCAATGCTTCCAGATCTTCCTTACTCCCTGTCTACCCAACTTCATGCTCTCTCTTTAAACAAAACAAACAAACAAACAAAAAACAAAATAGGAAAGACAAAAAATATCCCTACCACTTCTCCACATTTCTACCAAACAAAATGAAAAGAGCGCATAACAGCATGGAGTCTGTTTTGTGTTGACCTGGGTGCAAGGCTTATCCTGGAGTGTCACTTCATTTGAGAAAGCTTATGAAATCAGAGCACTGTTCAACTCTAATCAGAGAAGCTTCTTTGTGCAATAGATGGAATCAACACAGAGTTTCACAACTGGACAATGTGCAGAGAGTGAAAGCACGCAGTCCAAAATAGTATTCATTTGTGCATGTGATTCGAACTAATATGTTAGAGAGGAAAGCTAAGAGCAACAGAGACAGTATACACAGGCTTCAATGAGGCTGACGATTTTTGCATAAAAGCTTATTTGATGGGGCAGGACCTCATATTGGTCATAGGCTGTGCTCCAAAGAGCAATTTTAATGCTTTAATGTCCTCATAAGGACATTCCCAGAAAACTAATCTTTGGTCTGGCGTCATAACACTTTTATTACTACAGTGGTTCAGTGGGCATGCTAACTAACTATGCATCTGACAATAACTTAAGAGAAAGGGGTTTGTTTGATAGAAACCACAATAGCAGAAGGTATGGACTGAAGTGTTCCAAAAGTTCTTAGACTATATGAGAGTTTGGGGAATTCTAGACCTACCACCTTTAAGTGGAAATAGAAGCGTAAGTGTGTTCTTTAGATATGTGACATACTCAAAAGAATTGAGACTTTTATTCTTTCCACTCACCTAAGGGACTTGAGCTGACTTCAGTTGGGTGGTGTAGCCTTACAGCCATGTCTTACATAGTTATATAACTTAAGAAGCAGCCATGCTAAGCCCCAACTCAAGACTGGTCCTTGTTTGTTGGGTATTTAAAATGTCCTCTGTGTATCTTAATTTCATCAAACATCTGGGATAAAAAGAGTGTTGTTATAATGCTCTATGTACAAAATAACTTGCAGTTAAAGACCCCAAATACCTATGCACCTATAAAGTTATTATTTTGGCTACAGCCTGCAAGTGTGAGAACACTCCACATAAATAAGGTAGAGAAGAATTCCTGGCCCACTCCAGCCTCAGATGTTGTTAATGTCATCAGGGTCCTGTGTTTTCGTACAACAGCTGAACTCATGGGCTGGCAGGTCAAAAACCTGGCTGTGCACTTTTCAACTCACACTGAAATCCCATGTCTGGGAAAACACTCAAGAAAATATTATTTCCATTTGCAAGCTTCCTTATGGTCTCATTGTTGTTTTGGCCAAAGCAGGCAGAAGTGAAGTGTCTGTCAAATGCCTACAGCTGGCCTCCCCAGCTAGTGTATATTTCTAGATTTACCCTAAAATTTTCATTAGGGTAACAAAAAATGTCTTAAGCTTTTCTTAAAAGGTCTATTTTTACAAACCTTTATGAAAATTCACAGAAGCCGGACATAAGCAGCAGAATAAAGCCAAGACTATCAAAATTTACAAAAATTGAAGGTCTATCTGGAGAAACAAACTCCCCTCAACACACACCAAAAAAAAAAGTGTGCTGGATCACTTTTATAATTAGAGTACATGTTCCACAAAAGCTCATGTGGAAATTGGATTGGACTATAACAGTACTAGGAGCTGTGGCTTTTAAGAGGTAATTAACTGACCAATGTTCTACCTTCATGAACAGGTCAGTGCTGTTATTTAGGAAGTTAGTTTTCCTCTTCTCTTGATTGCCTTCTCTTTGTTGTCTGCAGTGTGATGTCTTCCGCCCTGTGAAGGTCAGAAAGCCCGAGCCAGATGCCAGATCTTGGATTGGATTTCCCAATCTCCAGGATAATGGATTGATGCATTTCTGTTCATTATAAATTACCTAACCTGTGCTATTCTGTTGTAGTAGCAAAAGTAGACTGTGATTGTGTGTAGCCAAGGTTGTGTTGAGGTGGGGGGTGTCAAGCTCTCTCTGATTGACTGTTGTTACGTGGTGGTATCTTTAGTTCAGTAACCAAGAACCTGTAAAGCATTGGGTGCTAGAAAAGATACGAAACCAGAGAAGGTTTCTCTAGTCAATGTGCTCACTATTAAAAGGAAAAATCAAAAACTGAAAAAAGTTAGCTCCGTTCCATGTAATGGGAGTTTTTAATGAAACACATGGACAGTCCAGTAATCCTAGCCCCAGAGTGACCTTATAGAACAGAGCTACCTAAATACCCTGGGTCTCATCTCCTATGTCTGGACTGATTCTGAAGGGGATAAACTGCTGAGTCACTATATTTAAAGTTTCCTTGTTTAAAGAATTCAATATAAATACAACTAATACAAGCTTTAACGTTGATATCTTAGGATAGGATTGAAGAAGAAATTCATGATAGGCTGTTGTTTATTTACCACCATGGGATGTTTAAGAACCACCATAAGTACTTAACACTTCCCAACACAACATTATGTAGGTATTTTAACCTATGGCTGTAGATCTTAGACATACCTCTCAGCAAGATGTGTACTATGTGTCCCACATCTCTGAGTCAAAGGATGCTTGTGTATGGTTTGTCACAAAACATACATCATAATTAATACTAACAACTTTAGATACAGCATCAGAAAGGTTCATGCAACTGCTATGCTGATTCCTAGACCATTTATGCAGGGAGGCCTGAGCCTCCTGTTAGAAGACCAGCTCCTCTGAGACTAGCTGGAAAGGCCACATATAGAACACTCAGCTCAGGCCTCCTATTTGAGTCCATCTTTCAATCCTTGTCTGGCACAAAGTGTATGTCTTAGTCAGGGTTTCTATTCCTGCACAAACATCATGACCAAGAAGCAAGTTGGGGAGAAAAGCTTACTTCCACATTGCTGTTCATCACCAAAGGAAGTCAGGACTGGAACTCAAGCAGGAACTCAAGCAGGTCAGGAAGCAGGAGCTGATGCAGAGGCCATGGAGGGATGTTTCTTACTGGCTTACTTAGTCTGCTCTCTTATAGAACCCAAGACTTCCAGCCCAGGGATGGCACCACCCATAAGGGGCCCTACCCCCTTGATCACTAATTGAGAAAATGCCCCACAGCTGGATCTCATGGAGGCACTTCCCCAACTAATGCTCCCTTCTCTGTGATAACTGCAGCCTGTGTCAAGTTGACACACACAACCAGCCAGTATAGTGTATGACTGCACAAGTCACCTCGGGAGAGGATTCATCATCCCGACTCTTCCAACTCCAAATGCTTGAGACAGTCCCAATTATTTGAGACACTTTAGTCATTGTGAAACAAAATAAGAGTCATTTGCCCTTTTGATTCCTGATCTACAGTATATGTGCTGATGACAAAATGGCTATTTTATGCCATGGTCCTTTGAGGAGGCTTGCTTTAAGATGAAAGAGAAGGAGTTGGAGAAGAAGGCATAAAAACACCATTCTCAATCACCCCAAACATAACAACTAGGATCCATCCTAAATTGAAAATGAGATTACCCAGGATGAAATTTGGCTTCAAGGTAGAACCCTATGTTTTCATTGGTACAGGCCCTCTAAGTCATGCTATATGGATCATTGAGAGATGTGGTTGAAGAGACACTTGTGGGCTGATGTCATCATGCCAGTTTATCCAGAAGTGAAAAAGGAAGTGCCTAGAAGTTCCCAGATGAGAACGGGAAAATACAAAACCTCAATCCTTTTGCTAGATGCTGGTTTGTGACAGTAAAAGATGCCTTAAGGAGTATATCAAATGATCCAGGAAATATGGGGCATGGGGCAAGTCTGTGACAGCCTGTTCTCGTTAATAGCAGCATTATGTAACCTGAATTTCTGTGACATCTCTCTCCTTGGAAGTATGCAAGTGTGCAATAAGTTGGAGCTTACGATGAATGAAGGGCTGTGAACTTGCTGACATATGCTGGCTGCCAGGACAGGATCAGTCCACAGGAAGAGAGCAAAACAACCTCTCTCTCTCTCTCTCTCTCTCTCTCTCTCTCTCTCTCTCTCTCTCTCTCTCTCTGTCTGTCTTTCTCTCTCTCTCTCCCCTCCTCCTCCTCCTCCTCCTCCTCCTCCTCCTCCTGTCTTTCTTCATGGAATCAACTCTTCTACCATTGGAAGCTCCTGAGACTTTGTTAACCCACATTTGCTAGGATCCTTCAGCAGCTTTATGGATATGGATAAGCCTACTAGTGAAAATAAAATAGTACCTGTTTAAGTCATTAGTTAGTCTAGTCCCTGAATTATATTACATAATTGTATTTTTATTTAAAGAAGTTTATTTTGATGGCCACATTGAATCTGCTCAATGCTCAATGAATCTTACTTTTTGGTCTTTAGCCAAAAGGAGTCAAAACTAGACCAAGAATAGGCTAATAGAATGGAAGGACAAACTAGAAGTTTTTTATTTCAATAGAGATGCTTGTCTCTGCCAAAACCATTGTCAAAAGACAAGTAGCTTCACTGAAATATGACTGAAGAGTATGTTTTTCCTCACCAGTGGTTGAAGTTTAAATTCCAAGTATTCACCATTTATCTTTGTACAGAGTATCTGCCCAACCTCTCTTGCTAGGAAGAATTTGGAGTTATAGTATATTGTAAACTGCATCCTGTCCAACCAACCTTCAGAACCCACTGGAATGTTAATACACATAAGTCAGTCTCTAAGAAATGGAGGTGCTAATTGGGATTTTCTTAGGGCCAAATAGGGGTTGTCATAATACCCCACAGGAGTAATTTATCCAAAAACCAATTCTGCTTCCTCAATGCAGTGTAATACTTCCTACAAGACCAAGCCTGCTAAAGAGACACAAGCTAAGTTATGAAGAGCATAATTTAAATTATGACTCTTCAGTAAAGGAACCTACAGTATGAGTGAACTAAATATCATCTGGAACTCTCGGGTATTTGAAATTATATAACTGCATTACATAACTGGTGTATTACTAAACATGAACATTTCAAGTACAAGTTCAAGTGACACCCCTTCTTCAAATATCATTCCCATTTTCATCCCACTTAGCATCAGTGTTCCAATACTGAGGGCAGCATGGGCTTCTCAGAGTGGTTGACTGTATCCAGGGCAACGGGCTAATTATTAAACAAAAGCCCATTCACTAGTCAACATCTCTTCCAGAGGAAGGAAAAAAAAACCGTGTTTTCTGAAGATGACTTTCAGTTTTCCCAAATAATAACTACTCTAGAAAAAAGTCGCTTTCTTTTTTCAGAAAATTTCTGGATGCTTTGATGTATTATAACCCTTACTCCTGAAGCACAAGCTAGCCCTCAGGAACAGTCTCTTAATGGAAGCCCAGGGCTCCATGACCATTCAAAGACAAACATTCTGGGAACCTACACAGAGCTCACCCCTAACTGCCTGACCTAGAGTGCATCACTTCTTACTTTCACAGACCTGTTTCCTCTTCTACAAAACTAAAATGAACTAGAAACTCTTGTAAATGCTGTAGATGATAGGTCATGGTCCTTGAGCATTCAATTCTTGCTTGATATGGTTGTTATCCACTTAAATGACTCAAGGAGCTATGATCTGCTCAGCCTCCACCAAACGCTCAACACAACACTGTGGTTGAGATAAAGTTGTAGACAGTGAATGTACATTTGGGGATTCCCAGTTTAGGTGGGAAAATGAGCATGAAGTCATATGGCATACCCAAGCAGTGTGTGCCGGTGGCGTGGCTACCTATGTTAGTCCCTCGCTGCTCCAAGGCAGGTTTTGAAGACTTCCCTCCTAACAGCTTAGCCTTTCTGCACCTACCATCAGAGAGACAAGTTCGCAGTAAATCAAAGGACACTGCCTCACAGGTTTGACCCTGAGCTGGGTACCCTGAGCATCCTCCCCAGACACACATGGCCCTGTCCAGTGCCTGTCTTCACTCAAACACTGAATACAGCCTAGATAATGATTGTTCCTACTCATTTTTTTTCTGTGAATCATCTCTGTTATTAAACAGGCTAAGGTGTTCTATCTGTATCTCACAAACTTGGCTGCTTAAGCACAAACATATTTAGCATATTTAGCATATTTAGATACAACAGTAAGGGGCCAGAGTCTGGTCAGCTTCTATTGTCTCCTCCAGCTGCCTTGTATCTCTAGACCCAGAGCTGTTCTTGTGATTTCATGTATTAGTCCAAACAGTAATGGTAATGGCAAAGTAGCTTGGATAACACAGGTATTCAGGGTTTAGGGGGAAAAAAAACTATAAGGGACCTTGAACTTAGGTAAATATTCAAAACCAAGACCATCTTATACCTCAAAAGGGACTTTCTAATTGAGTGTTTTCATAGCTGTGTCCCCAAGTTCCTTTGAGAATTATGTTGCTGATGGCGAACATTTGTGGTAGAAATGCACAGAGGCGTAGCAAAACAGGCAGGAGTGAAAAAAAAAAAAGCAAAAGTGGTGTAAATGACACAGGCACACTGGAAAGCAGCCAGGTTCGCATAAAGAGGCGTGCTACTGTTTGGGCAGAAATAAGACTGATATTTGCCTTGGGCTCCTCCTAAAGTGTCACTTGATGACGCTGTTTCAGGCTGGAAAATACTTTAGCAGGCAGTTTCCAGTGTGCAAGCTCTCAGCCCCAATTTGGGTTCAAGTAGGAAGGAGGGGTGATGGTTGCAGAGCCACTTCCCCCGTTAATAGCTTTTACAGCCTCCGTTAAGTCGGGAGGGAACATGGGGTGGAGTGGAGCAGTCATCCTGAAGAGCAAAGATCTGGGGAAGGCAAGGCTGGCTCCTGCAAAATTATCCTAACAATGGAGAATGTCTCTGTAGCTCAGTAGCTGGATCATCATACCCCACATTTCCTAACTCTGTGTCTTAGTGGCTTCGTGAACTGGAGTGTGGGCACTGGTGACATTTCTTCCACTGAGTACGTAATACTTAGAGAACCTCCCTCCACACCCAGTGAACCTGATACTCTGAGCCACAGCAGGAAGTAAGGTGAAACAGACGCAAACCTTACACGTGGCTAAGTTTCCTCCTGCAATGGCAGAAAGTGTCCTCTTCCGTAGCTTACTGTTTGCAAAACCTTTTCTAAGGCAACGTGTGTCCCAAAATATTAATATGGAAAAACATTAAGCTTCTAACCAGTGGGATGTTATTCTAATCAGAGTCCTTGGAACACGGAGTTGTTCTTTCTAAGACTGAGTTTCTTATTGTAGTCACTACATTCAAGCATAATCTTGTTTAATGCTATAGTGTGAATAAAACGCCTTTTAAAAATCATATATTATCATTTTCCTAATGTAGTCTATTTATTCAGGGGTAAAGTAGAACTGATACATTAAATGTTAACATAAAATTTATGCTCATTTAGACCTAGATTTTCAGATTCTCAAGTAGGTAATGAATATAAAGATTGACTTCACAATAGGTATTCATCTCCAGGAAATCTGCATTAAACATGTTACATTTTAACACTCTTTCAGGGATGTACAACTTTTGACCATGTCCAATATGACACTGTCAACTGCAATCATAGTGGTAATCACATTCCTAGGTATCCTGAGCCATGTGTGGTCCAAAAACCACAGGTTGGACACACCTGGATCTAAGAGAAACCTGTATAGTATTTTCTAGGGAGAATCGTTGTGCCTGATAGTTTGGGGGGTGGGTTTCCTTCAAGGGAGCTGGAGACCAATAAAGACAAGGCAGTTACTGGCCTTCCCACCTCCTTGGCCTGAGAAACAAGAAGCCCCTTCCTAGATCACTGCTAGCTGCCAGCCCGCCTCAGTGCTAGCTGCCTCCTACCTTTCCTCCAGGGCTCCTTTCAGCCTGAGAGCTACTTCCCAAGAAAGTGCTATGCTGCATGAACCTTGAGGAAACCACCCCATCCTCCTGCTACATCAGCCTTGCTAGGTTTTCACCCTTCATGTTGAAAGCTTGCAATCAAACAAAAATGGACCCTCCACTCCCAGAGTTCACTGGGGGAGGGGGGGTTTTCAAAGTCCCTGTCCCAGGGCAAAGATCTGCTTGGCATGTGGGCACCCAGCATTGAACAAACCCTTTTTTTCTTTCAGTCCTGTGTTTTTTGTCTCAGCAAAACTCCCACATGGATTTTTTTTCTTTCATTCTCAACTAACAAGAGCTTCTGTCACTACCATCAACAAGTCTCTGGTCTCAAGATTTCATGAGTAACCTAGGCTATGAGCACTATTCTCAGCTCTTGAGTCCATGGATGTTTACAGGGGGCAAGCCACTTTTGTGTGATATGAGGCATTGCTAATTAAAACCTGTTACCTTCCTAAGGGCAGATATAGTCTCCTCTCAAACAACATTCGTCTGTCCCATTAGCATTAATGGGAGTAACACAAGTGCATCAAGAGGAGAATGGTCCCCTTGGGTCTTTGAACTTAAGTCTACTTCAAAACTGAAACCGATATATACAATGGTATCATTGATGCCATTAAAAATCATTATGGTTTACTGCAACTTTTATAAAAAGTAATTGTAAGCTTCATGAAATATAGTTGGCTCCTGGGAGTTGTGCATTATTAGACTGAGACTGGACAGGATAAAATGAATTGCACTGCAATACTTAAAAAAAAATATTTTGTCCAAGGGAATTTATCCAGATCCTGCCAAGCTTATGCAAGGGTCTGTGTTCACTAAGGCAGTACATTTGAGTAGATATTAAAAGCATGTGTACTAGGCCAAAATTCAGGAAGTGATCCAGTAAGGGATGCAACTCGGTGTCTGTGTTTACAGCGGTGCCTCAATGGGCTACTATAAAATGCCTTGACCTTGTGTTTCTCTAAGACCTTTCATTTGCGTAGTCCTAAACGTATTACAGTCATTATATGGTCTATGCACTAACTGCTTTAGAGGGAGAAAGGAGAGGGCGTTCCTTCCCCTAAACTGTTGAACTGAGGCTTAGAGAGCAGTACAAAGGTGAGTGGTGAGTCAAAACCAAGGGTTTGGTAACCCACTTGACATGCCAGTCTGAAGGATTTAAGTGTGGAAAAGCCAAGGTCTGCAGAATTAGCTGTTGCATACACTGTCCTATAAGACAGCAGAGCGTGAGTGACAGCCTGTATTAGTGACCTCATTTGTCATGTGACCATGAGTACATTCAATGTTTTTTTTTTCTTATGCAAGAAAGAGATCACAGAGCAATATCTCACGTGGTTATTGCAAAGATTAAATGACTTAATATGTGTATAAGCATGGTTTGAATAGTGTTCGGCCCAGAGTACGCACTTCGTAAATGTTAGTCACCATATTAACCTTTAAGCCCAGCTGTGGCTGTGTGATCCATTGGAAAGCAGCAGGGGTGGGGGTGGAGGGGGTGAGGAAGAACTGGAGTGCAGAGAGAACTGCATTCCTTGCTCTCATCTCCTCTAAGGTAGTTCCATTTACTCTATCTGTGGACAAAGTTCTTTGGCTCTCTAAAATAAAAGTTCCATGTGCGTATGGGACACTTATCACACTCTTCCCTGACTGTACCTATTCTGAGGAAGGAGAGAAAAGCTGTGTTTTCTGGACCCCCAGGCGGGGTAGATGAAAGGCCCAGTTTGGTGCTTCTACCGAGATCTGGAGCCAGCTTTGACCTCGGGGCTTTACTTCTGCCAAATGCAATATAAGTAATGGATTTCCTTCCCCTACAATAAATTGTTTCTGCAGCTTCAAGTGTCATATGAGCTAGCACTCACAATGTTTTCTCGGTAAATATCGCAGTTCTGAGTCTGCAGAAGCTGGAATATGCCCCAAACCAAACCACCTCTTTCTACCATCTTTCTGTGTACATGGCTCCTTCCTCATCTAGCCATTGAACAGGGAAGGGAGTACCAATGAAGGACTCCTTCTATCTGTTAAAAATACCCTCCTTTTTTTCCAACAGGACAGTTCCTCTCCTCTGGGATCCTTGGCACCCTCTTTCTTAACACATGTCACATTTCAGTGAAATCATCTATGGCTCTCTCCATTGGACTGTAAACGCGTGTAGAAAAGAGCATATTTTATCTTTATACTAGCTTGGTGTCAATATTAGTGGACACCCAAATATTTATGAAATACAAAACTTATGGGAAAATGAGTCTGGCAAATCATTTCTTAGAGCCACGAGTCTTAGAAGCCTTCTCACAGTTAATTCATGTTCAAATCCTACAAACCAGTCCCTCAGTGTGCTTGGGAGGTGATTTGATTTGCTTCAAAGTTGCCTTCAGATTTCTTAGCTTTGAAGCAATTACACAAATGCTAAATTGAACATTTTTTTATTTTTAAATGTCAGCAATAATAAACCAAGCCTAGATTTGCTTTTTAAATGTAATGAAAGTAAAATTAGACTACCAGATCAATTTCGCAGATTATTTTTTTTATCTTGGGATTTAAGCAGACTAACAAAAACTGTGGTCCCCAGAAAGCTTAGTGTTCAAAAGCACCAGCTTAATAAGTTTTTCTTATATCTATTTAGCATCTCAATAAACCTTATCAACCTTCTCTCATTCCACTGGCAATTTTCTGACCTCCAAACTGAAGACTGAAGCCCTGAATTCTGCTCATGGGTGAGTAATCACAGCAAAGCCCATAGCAGAACCTATCCCCAGACCACAAATACATCATCTTCAGCATTGTAAATCAAAGCCTCAAGAAGCATCATTTAGCCTGCAGCTAAAATTGCTTGTTTATCAGATGGTGCCTGGTTTAACGGGAAGCAGTCCCTTGTAAATCTCTGGGACCTTTTACAGCGTATACTTAAGCAAGCACATCGGCTCCTGGGAGGCTTTCTGAGAGCTTTAATGACTGTGGGCTGCTAAAAGATCCAGGCCTTGGTTTAGCTAAAGTGGCCATGGGTACAGTTTGGCTCCATTTTGTAAACTCACAAAGATAAGGCGTCTGCCGTCTCCAAAGGGAGATCGAGCATTTGTTTCTTAGGGAATCTTTATATCCAAAGTGTTAATGTTCTTGTGGCTTTGGATATTTTGACCTTTTGTCTGCTAACTTTTGATTTACTGAGGGAGACAGTTCTTCCTCTCAGCTTTACGGCCACTCAGGAAAGACAATGAAATGCATGTGACTCTGCAAACTTATATGGGAGAATGTATCACAGACAGTGGCCATGCGTGCTGGTTTCCCCGGCCACTTTCAGCACTGCAGCACTGCAGTTACACCGAAGGCTTCTTTGCTGGGGCAGTTAATACCAAGCTGTTCAGTACAGACTCTGCTGGAGGCTTGCTCACCTCAGCACTATCCTTCTCAGAAAGAAAAGAGTTTCTAACTTCTGGCCATGTAGCCAGAGGTAGCACAGGGAAATTGTCCACCGAATTCCCACTGGTTTCAAAACTGTTTGCTAAAGTCATGAATAGCTTATTGACTAAACATGCCATCAAGGGCCTAGGCGGCCCACCAGCTACTCTTCTAATGGATGATACAAGAGCTGGGTGCAAGCCACTAATTACAGAAATCTTTTGCACGTTCTTTCGTATATACCTTCTCTCTGATACAAGTGAATTACAGTACTCTTAACACCCTCGCCTGACATGGAGGTAGTTCCCTGGAGAAGGAGAGCTGAAGCAAAGCACAATTCAGAGGGTTCATCTCTTGTTTTCAGGCAAGAATAAACTGTTTCTGTGTTGTTATACCTATTACGTCTGGGTTTCAAAGCGCAGCCTTTTATCCCTAACACTATTCCTTTCCTTGAGATGACTTTTGCCTCCATTCCAGGCTAAGAGTTTTGCTTGAGGATTTGAATTGTGGTTGTGAGTACGTTCACCACTCTCTAAGCAAGCTGTGGGGAAGCTGCTCTCCATTTGGCTTCAGTTTGATGGCAGGCACTCAAGCTGGGGACTCCTGAGGGTAAGTATACAACACGGATCATAAAAGCTAAAAATATGTGCACCTGTTGCAACCTGCTGAAATCACAAACTGGCACAGCACATGGGAAATAAAGCTTAAGTGACTCGCATGCTCCCTGCAAATAGACTTTACACATTTCTTCCTCCAAGCCCGGCTCCGAGAGGCATCCTATAATACCCAGGCAAATTAGAAGGCAGATGATGTTGCTGAGTCCCCGAATGCTTTCTTAAAGGAAGAGAGCTCTCTTCCCTTATCTATCTGGTAATCACACTTTTAGATGCCTGTCTTATAGTCCCCCTAATCATAAGACATTGTAAGTGGACCCTCTCAGGCCATAGAGACATCACACAAAACTTACTTTGCTCATTCATGCATTCATTCATTCATTCTCAAAGAAGTACACAATCTTATGTCTGTCAGCCTTTAGTCAATGTGAGACAATGAATATAAAAGAGAAAACATCTCTTGTGGCTCACCATTGAGGAGGTTATAGCACATAGTTAGGTGGCCTGTTGCTTCTAAGCCTATGAGCACTGTACATGGCAATGGGAGCTCATGGTGGGGAAGGTTGCTCCCTTCATGGAAGCCAGGGAGCCAAAGAGAAAGTATAAATTGGCCATAGCCACAACATTTCCCTCAAGGACATACACCATCCCCAGCTAAATTTCATCCCTTAAAGCTTTACCCTCTTCCCAAAGCACCACCTGGCAACCAAGCTTTTAACTCGTGAGCCTTTGGGAGATGCTCTCAACCCAAACTTTAACAGAAGTATAAAGCTGCAATGAGATAAGAGTTTTGAAGGATGCATCCAGAATACTTAGATGGATGTCTACAAGGAAGAGGGAACCTACCTACCTTGAAAAATCTGGAACAACTCATCCACAGAGATGGCGCTAGGGCCAGAGAGATAAATCAGATGGTAATTTTAGGCAAATGGCAATTCTCTCTAAAGTAGAACAACATGTTCCAAGGTCACTAAAGGAGAGAACTCCAAGGAGGCCAGTCTAACCAAGGAGAAGACTATAAAGAGGAGCCTGGTACAAGTTAAGCTTGGGCCTTATGACCCTCCTCGGTTTATACCCAAATACTTTTTGCTCCTCTTCTGAGCCATGGGAATCACCGAAGGGTGCTGAGTAGAAGCTAATACAATCAAGGCTGCATTCTGAAAAGGCTTCAGTCTGCCAGGTATAAAAGATTGGAGAGCACAAGGACTCATTAAGAGGGAGCTGCAAATTTCCAGGCAAGAGACAGTGAGAGTGGAATAGTTCTCTGGGGCAATTCCAATCTTTGTTATCAGAATATCAACAGGCCAGTCCCATAGCAAACACCAAACACAAATCAGAAGTACAGACTCGATCCAACAGAAACTGTGAGGCTCTGCCAAACTGGCGGAATCAGCAAGAATCACTGGGAATACTATGAGAAGTTCTTTGGCACATTTCTCTCTATACAGTCACAACAAGTGAAGAGCAAGAGTGTCTTCTCACCTCACTGTTTATTTAATGGGTTCCATTTAAATGCTTTCCAAACATCACATACCCTCTCAAGCAACCACCTCAGCCAAACATCCTCTCACGTGTCGACAGCATCCAGAAAAACATCATGTGACACAACTGAGTTTCCAAAGAAACTAGAAATTTCCACTTCAGTGATTGGTGGAGCAGGCTCCAGCCCATTGTGGGTGGTGTCATCCCTGGGCTGGTGGTCCTGGGTTCTTTTTTTTTTTTTTTTTTTTAGATATTTTCTTTATTTACATGTAAATTTCTCCTTTCCCAGTTTCCCCTCCAACAAACAAACAAACAAACAACAAAAACAACAAGAACAAACCCCTGTTGCCTCCCCTCTCCCCATGCCTGCCACCCCACCCTCTCCCACTTATTGGCCCTGGCATTCCCCTACACTGGGGCATAGAACCTTCACAGGGCCGAGGGCCTCTCCTCCCATTGATGATCGAATTTGCAATCCTCTACTATACACATGCTGCCAGAACAATCAGTCCCACTATGTATAGACCTTGGTTGGTGATTGAGTCCCTGGGAGCTCTGAGAGTACTAGTTAGTTCATATTGTTCGTCCTAAGGGGCTGCAAACCCTTCAGCTCCATAGGTTCTTTCTCTAACTCCTTCACTGGGGACCCTGTACTCAGTTCAATGGATGGCTGTGAGCCTCTACATCTGTATTAGTCAGGTACTGTCAGAGCCTCTCAGGATATAGCAATGTTAGGCTGGCTTGTCCTTCCTTCAGTCTCTGCTCCATAGTTAATCTCTGCCACTCCTTCCGTGGGTATTTGGTTCCCCCTTTTAAGAAGGAATGAAATGTCCACCTTTTGGTCTTCCTTCTTCTTGAGTTTTTTGTGGTTTGTGGGTTGTTCTTTCTGTATTCCAAGCTTCTGGGCTAATAACCACTGGTCCTGGGTTCTTTAAGAAAGCAAGCTGAGCAAGCCATCGGCATATGCCAATAAGCCACACCCCTTCATGGCTTTGCATCAGCTTCTGCCTCCAGGTTCCTCCCTTGTTTAACTTCCTGTCCTGGCCTCCTTTGATAATGAACAGCAACAGGAAAATATAAGCCAAATAACCCATTTCATCCCCAACTTGATTTTGATCATGGTGTATCATCACAGCAGTAGTAACCCTAAGACAGACAGACAGACAGACAGACAGACACACACACACACACACACACACACTTTTAGATTAGCATATAAAAAGCTTAAATGCAAAAAATACGTATTCAGACAAAAGCCTTAGAAAACTACTGAACCCCTGTGATACCAGCATTTAAAGTAGCCTAACTGCCCTCGGCTGCATCACTGGGTGTGTGTACATATGCAAAGGGGTGTACACACGTGAGGCAGGGAGGTTAGAAACTCATATAACCTTATCAGAAAAGCATATTCTGAACCTTGCCCAGATATTCCATGCCTAGTGACTGCCAGAGGAAGTCACTTCTGTGACCAATGGCACCTCACATTGGCACAGAGGTTGTTAGCTCCCACTGTTATCTGGAGAAAACCGTAAGTAGCTAGTTCCAAGGTGGAAGTCAGAACTGATAGGAAAGCTGGTGATGGTAGTGAGAACTTACAGTGTCTACTCTTTGGCTTTGAAGCTTTTGGCATTTTCTCCTGTCTGGCTCTTTTGGCTTTGTAAAATCCCCAATGGCAAGATACTATATTTTGAAGCACAATAGATCACCCTGCATAGTGACTGCTTGATGACTGGAGAGCTCTCATGGCTGCCTCAATTGAATGGAGTTTATGAGTCATTACTGGCTCACAAAAGAACCACCCATCTGTGCACACTGGGGAAAAAGAGGCTCACTGAAGAGTGCTGATGTGAGCTGATGCCCAGTCACAGGGCTTTCTGTGACAGCTGAGCCGAAGCCCAGAGTCATCAACTTTACCTCGGCTTTCCAGCACCGAGATTGTTCCATGATGTTCTAAAGCAGGTTGAGGAGATTGGTGGTGCTAGTGTTTGAATTCAGTCTCAAAGCCATCTATCCACCACTTCTGTGCCAGTGGCACCTCACATTGTATGATAATCCTGTTGGCCAGGATTTTCAACCTACTTCCCAAATGGTCTGATGATCACAGCATAATTCATCACACCCACTACAGGGATTAGAATGCCTAGTGTACATGTAGAAGCTGTAGAGATGTTTAAGAGAGCTGTAATATCTAACATTCATCAAATACATACTTTGCGCCAGAAATTGGGCTAAGTGCTTTAACTTATTCAACTTCAATTAATTCTCAGAGTAATTCCAGAAAATAGTTTCTATATTATAATTATCCCCATTTTACAGAACAAAAAACTAAGTATTTTATTTAAAGTCTTACTCATCTTACTCCATTTCCCACTCTTATCCAAAGTCAGCCTTCTTCCTTAAAGTTTCCCAGTTAACAGAGAGAAGAGGAGGAGCTTGAGTCCCAGAGTTCACACACTAACTACGGTAATGATGGCAACTTGTCAGAATCCATAATTATCTAGGAGAAAAGTCTTTGGACTTGGCTATGAGATATTATCTAGATTAAGTTAATTGGCATGAACAGATACATCCTAAATGTGGATGGAATCATTCTATGGGCTGGGGAATCCGAAACCGAATCAAAAGGAGAAAATGAGCTGCCATCCATCTGTCTCCAATTCTGATTGTGGATACAATGTGAGTGACCAGACCTTGACCTCCTATTGCTCTGACTTCCCTATTAGGATGGACTGCAACCTTGACCTGTGAGCTCAAATAAACCCTGTTCCTTAAAGTTGCTTTTGTCCCTGAATTCTGTCACAGCAATGAGAAATAACTAATACATGCACTCTGTCCTAATAGGTTTCTATTGCTGTGAAAAACACCAAGGACCAGATTCAACATGGGAAACAAAGGATTTATTTCATCTCACACTTCCAAATGACAGTCCATCACCGAAGAAAGTCAAGGCAAGAGCTTAAGTCAGGGATCTGGAGGCAGGAACTAAAGCAGACCTATGGAGGGGGTGCTGTTTATTGGCTTGCCCACAAATGGCTTTCTCAGCCTGCAGTCTTATATAACCTAAGCCCACATCCCAGGGGTGGCACCACTCACAGTGGACTGGGCACTCCCACATTAATCAACAATCAATAAAATGCCTTCATGGGCTTGGTACAGTCCAACACAATGGAGAAAAATCTTCAGCTGAGGTTCTCTCTTCCCAGGTATGTCTAGGTCTGTGCCAAGTTGACAGAAACTAGCCAGAATACTCTATAACATTGTAAGAAGGAGAAACTCTGGGCTGTAAGCACTAGCTCATAGCTTTATCCCCAACCACTGTAATGAGTATGTATAGGGTATGTGTAGGAGGGGTGTGCAAGGTCACGTGACTCCTGAACACAGGACTCTATTGTATCTGAACTAGATATGCTATAGAATACCATCCAAAAGCTATGGGACAAGAGCAAGCTGGATTTGGAGTTCAACATGTTGGGCTCGAAATTTAGCAATGCAGCCTCATAAGTTTGAGAAAGAAATTATATCTGGCTCAATCTAGTCTTGTCCCATATTAAAAACACTGTTAACTGTTAAGAAAAATATTGTCTGTGTGTTTCTGATTCATTAACGCACAACTCAGCCACATCTTGGTCTGAACACACTGTCATCCGGAATGTCTTCTAAAAGCATTCCGAAAGCCTTTGTGTGTTTCTTCAAGTCATGCCAAGAGTAAATGGAACTAGATCATCTTAAAACTTTAAACTTAGAAACCAAAATGTCTGATGAGGCCAAGAGGACACTGTGCACTGTAGAAAGGACCCTTCCAAAGCTGTGAGTGTGGGAGTCTTAGAAGCTTAGCCCAAGGATGAACCTCATTACAGTTCAAAGGCAGAGACTCACCTAAAAAGCTCCCCGTAGAGCCGGGGCTTGTGCTCGTCATTGCCCTCTACACAAATATCACAAATACTCCACAGTGTACAGGAGTCATGATCGGTGGGTGATTGAGTTGGGATTTCCATGATCGAATCCAAAGTTTGTTTGAATATACATCTCAGACATTGAGAGAGTCCAAGAAGGTGGTGTGTCTTTGATGGGAGCACTGAGCTAAATGAGCCACTCATGTGTTCCTGACAGTCACATTTAAAATACCTCCAGACCCCTCTGGGGTACCATGCAGTGCTCATTCCTCATCTGCACTGTGTTCTGGACCCTGTAGTATGTCTAAAGCTATCTATCTGCTCAGGATACAAGAAACTGAGTAGCCTGAAGATGGCTTTGGGGTCCCAGAGAGCCAAAGCAACATCAAACCCGAGTGCCCTGTGACTAGAGAGGACCTGTTGAGTTTCTTCCTGTGCGAGGCTGAAGTTACATTTTTAAACAGCCTCTAAGCAGGACAGTTTAAGTATTTACACTGTTCCAGCAAGAGGCTCTCCAAAGGTAAAGGCCTCCTCGTACTCAAATTCAATCTAGACAGAAAGAAAGCACTAAAGAGAATGTGTGTGTGTGTGTGTGTGTGTGTGTGTGTGTGTGTGTGTGTGCGCGCGCGCGGGCACTCGAACACACGTGTGTAATGAGCAGGAGTCATCCTCAGATGTTGTTCCTCAAACGCCACCTGCTTTGTTTATTGAGACAGGGTCTCTCACTGGGAAGTGAGATGTGCCAGATTCACTGAGCTGGCTGATTGGCCCAAAGGTCCACCTGTCCCTGCCTGCCCAGCACTGGGGATTATAAGTAACCACTACCATACTGGTTTTTTTATGTGAATGTTGAGGGTTGATCTCAGGTCCTGAAACATATGTGTCTGGGACTTAACCAACTAAGCTGTCTCCACAGCCTCTTGTCTAGAGTTTTTAATGAGAAATAATATAGGTAGGTATGTATTTTATAAGCAATTAACAATTTATGTGATGGTGAGGGCAGAGGTATACAATGCCCTGATAGCCTTCCAAACATATATAGTGTTAATCAGACAATATCAGCCACACAGAGGGAAAGACAGAGCACAGGTACCATGGAAGTGGGCTAACATGTTGTTAATTATTGGGTTGGTTTTTTTTTGTTTTTGTTTTTGTTTTTTTTTTTTTTTGAGACATCTTGGCTGTGCAGCACAAACCAGTCTCAAAATTCACTCCATAATCTAGGCTGGCCTCCAACTCATTATCTTCCCCCTTCAGCCTCCTGAGTCCTAGGATTACAGTCATGAGCCATCATTGTCATATTCATTTGAATTTTTAAACAAAACCTTTAAAGGCATGAAATCTCTAAATCCTTTTAAAAGGTACATTTCTCTTAAAGTTCTTTTTATAAGGCATTTTTTTCTACTAGAAAGACAATCAAACCACTTTTTAACCTGAAAAAAATGCGCCCACCATATCCATCTTTCTTTTGCATGGGCATTCTGGATGTTAACCATGGTCCCCAGCTGGGACTTTGAACCCCTCTCCATAGGTCTTTCCTCCTTTAAAATTACTGTGTAATAAAATCAGGCCAGTGCAGCGTCCACCTGGAATAAAACAGACAGAAAACACCATACTACAAGTTCCTTGGGATCTTTTTCCTTCTGACTCTCCAGATTTCAAAAGCACAATTTCTCCCTCTAAGCACTGTTTTAAGAATTGTTCAGGCTAGGTGGGGTAGAGCACACATCCTTCATCAGGATACTCTGGAGGCTGAGGTTGCAGCACTGAGAGTTCAAAACCAACTTGAGCACCAGAGCTAAACCCTACTTCCGAAAGCTAGTCAGAGAGGGGGAAAACACCATCTCGTGTTCTAAATGAGAAACACAATTTCATGTGGCAAAGGCTTTGGGGATACTACTGCACACAATGGCCACAAAGAGACCACAACCCATAGCCTGGGTGGCTTGATTTTGAGCAAACTGCATCATCTTTCATCTCTCCTGAGCTAATTACCTATTTCTATGTATATTGATTACTTTTCAGTTGCTCTAACAACACACTATGAAGATGGCAGCTTATAAAGGAATTTAATTGGTTTTGTGTCCATCATGGCAATGGTATGGGGACAGGAACAGATGAGAACTCACATTTTGATCTGTAATTGGAAGGCAAAGAGGAAACTGGAGATGATGCATGTCTTTTGAAACCTCAAAGCCCATACCCAGCGACACGCCTCCTCCAACAAAGCCACACCTCCTAATCCTTCCCAAACAGTTCCAACAACTAAGAGCCAAGTGTTCAAACATATGAGCCTCTGGGTGCCATTCACATTCAAATCACCACACTGTGTAGCAAATCACTAAAGATTTGGTAATCTGAGGCCATGTACACTTCTTGTCACACAATTTCTGTGTATGAGGAATCCAGTTCAGCTCCACTGGGTCCTCAGCCTTGATATTTCTCACAAGACTCAGTCAAGGGACCAGCCAGACCTAGGGTGTCAAGAGAGGAAATCCATACCACCTCCAAGCTTACTCCCATCCTGTTTCTTCCAAGGCTGTCAGGCTGACTTGGTTTATAAGTGAACATTTATAGCTTAACACCTGAGTCACAGGTCTGTGGTTGTAGGCATCTTGCTGAGGATAGCCATGGTTTAAGTTATAAAAAAAAGTCTGCTTTGTGGGAAAAATAGTTGTAATTGTTTACACACAAACCTTCACCAATACAGTCATTTGTTTTGTAAGCTGGCAAGGGGAGAATCTGACCCCAAGATAGAAGGCACAGTCTTACATAGCCTAGCCACACAGAGGCATGTCATCACTGTTGCCATGTTCTGTTGATTGTGAGCATGTCACTGAGCTAGCCCACATTCAAGGAGAAACTTGACACAAGGACTACTAGGTCTATCTCAGGGTATGACTATCACATCTGTAACAGATGGATGTCTGTGACCTCCATTTCTCAGGACTGTCTCAGGAACTGAGTGTGTTAATCCGTACAGCACAGTGTGTCTACAATACGTATTAACTATCATTACCATTCATTTTATCTTTCTTTTACTTACTACTCTGTCATTACATGTTACAAGGCAGCCCTTCCTAGTTTCTCATTAATACATATAAGAGACACTGTAGGGAAAGTAACAAAGTCAGGTAGGGCAGGCCCAGCTGACAGGGTACTATGTTTCCATCCATATAGTCAATGCCCATACTACCCCAACATTCAACTGAGAACTGGGAAGTGCCAACAAAAATGAGTGTGGAAGGCTTTAAACCTGCTTAAAACCAGGAGAATTAACATGCCCCATGCTGGAATACTAGATCTTGAATCCCTACAGCCATCCTCTCAAAGTCAGCTACTTACTTGGTCTTTAAACAATGTGTGTACTGAAGCTGGGCGGTGGTGGCGCATGCCTTTAATCCCAGCACTTGGGAGGCAGAGGCAGGTGGATTTCTGAGTTCGAGGCCAGCCTGGTCTACAGATGAGTTCCAGGACATCCAGGGATACACAGAGAAACCCTGTCTTGAAAAAACAAACAAACAAACAAACAACAACAATAACAAAACCAACAATGCATGTACTTTCTGTTTCCCAGTATTACTCTAACTGTGGTTTTATTAAAAATAGCTAGAGAGGGCCAGCGAGATGGCTCATCAGATAAAGGCACTTGCCACAAAGATGATCTAAATTCAACCCCCACAAGTGGCATGTTGGAAGGAGAGAACCAACTCCCATTAGTGGCCCTCTGACCTCCACATGTGTAGCAACAAACACACACACACACACACACCTAAATAAACATACAAATATACAAATATATATATATATATATATATATATATATATATATATATATATATGTTTTAAAA
>JADRCD010235782.1:35944-46432 GCA_019843815.1 Montemys delectorum
AGAGAGAGACAGAGACAGAGAGAGACAGAGACAGAGAGAGACAGAGACAGAGAGAGACAGAGAGAAGGCAGAAGGACCTCAGGTTTCATCCCACTTAGAGACAGGGTCTCCCACTGGTCTGGAACTCACCAAGTAGACTAGGTTGGCTGGCAGTAACTGCCAGGACCCTCCTAGTTCTGCTTTCCCACTGCCAGGATCACATGTACACATCCTGCTTTTTATATAGATGCTAGGGATCGAACTCAAGTCCTTGGGAACTCAAGTCCCAAGAAAATACATCATTGACTGAACTACACTTGTCCCCGACACCCCTCAGTTACACTCATATCTTTCCGATAGAAGCTTCCTGAGTCCAAGAGCCTGCTCTGTTCTGCCCCTGTAGTATATTGCACAGTGACTTACCCAGCATAGGCTCTTAATACAGAGGTGATGGATGAGTGCTAGCACATGAAACAGGGTGCATAGAGTAACAGTCACAACCCTGAAGGAAGGGTCAATATCTTACTGGGAATTGGGATCCAGGGAGCACTTTTGAGATGGTTTGATGGGTGAACAAGAGGAGGATTGCAAGGCAACGGCAGGGACACAGAGAGGTGAGACATGACGTGCAAACAATGCAGCGTGACCAGAAACATTAGCATCTCAGTCAGGGAGACTGAGGACAGGAGACAGACACCAGGCTGGAGAAGACCGAGTCACTTACCATAAACTCTTAACGTAGGTGCTCTCCTTCCTGGACATGCCCAGCCCACAGCAATGCTCCTAGCTGACCTTCGGCAGAACACTACTTAATCTAAGAGCAGTAGCTTCCCTCTGCATGAGTCCAGCATCCTTTCTGGCTCTTGATGGTTTAGAAAGCATCCCTGTTACTGACAGAAAACAGTGGTTGTATTCTATTTGCCTTCCCAGCAAACAGGCTGCTCAAGCCAAGCTGTGGACTAATTAACCCACTGCCCCTAGAGGAGGACATAGACCTCACCCCTAATCCCCACACCAATTTCAGGAATGCATACATAAATTTTCAGTATCTTAGTAGAATGACATTTTGTAATGATTTGTTCTACCTAAAAGCTTTCAAGATGGCTTCTCCAAACCCTTCTTGATGCCTCTATTTATGTGCGTTTGTATCCCAGTCTCCTTTCCACCCTTTATTTCTATTTGTTAAGCACACACACACACACACACACACACACACACACACACACACACACAGAACAATCATATTTATTCTTATTTTATGCTTGGATTTGAGCATATTGGTTTCCCCCATGGATTGCAATCCTTGAAGGCAGGAACCAGGAGTGATTTATCTTTGACTCACTCACATCCAAAATAGCAGATACTATAATAAATGAGAATAAATGAAATAGCATATGTGAAGCCCTGAGTAGCATGCAAATCACTGTGAAAGTGGTAGTTCTTAGCTCTTAGTTCTTATCTGATGATATCTCCCTACTTTCTCCTTTCTCCCTCTCCCACTCTCTGAGAGAGGCAATTCTTCACTTCTTTACTTTTCAATGGCACTACCCATCCATCTGTGGCATCCACTCTGTAAAAGCTGCAGGAACACACTGGTCCTCTTGGTCTCCCTCATTTTCCTCCAAAGTCACCTTGCTCTTCCCCTACTTCTAACATCTTGGCTAACTGTCATCTTACTCCTTGCTCTTCATCTTGGCTAACTGCCCCATTCAAAAATAGGATTTCATACAAGGCTCATATGTGAATCTGGCCCATTGATTGCTTTTACACTTGTGTGTAGTGAGGATCAGCATATTGAAATTAGGGCAGAACACATAAACATCTATTTTTTGGCTTCTGCTCAGAGGAGCTGCAAGCTGGAGCTGAGCCATGATTGTCCTGCCTGTCAAGTGAAGCATACATACCCTTCTGTGATGGCTTGAAAAGGAAGGGCTCCCACAGATGTGTGTTTGAATGCTTGGTCCATAGGGAGTGGCACTATTAGGAGGTATGGCCTTGTTGGAGAAAGTGTGTCACTAGTGGGACAAGCTTTGAGGTCTCACATGTCCAAATTACACCCAGTGTGGCTCATGGTCTCCTTCTGCTGCCTGTGGATCAAGATGTAGAACCCTCAGCTCCTTCACCAGCACCATGCTTGCCTACATTCTGCCGTGTCTCCTGCCATGGTGATAATAGACTGTACTTCTGAAACGCTAAGCCAGCCCCAATTAAGTGTTTTCCTTCTTAACAGTTGCCGTAGTTATGACAAGTCTTCCCTGCAACAGAAAGCCTAAGGCACCTTCCATTTACCAAGACACTCGCTTACACAGATCTTTTTCTTATCATAGAGTTATATTTCTTCGTTTCCAGAGCCCTATGAAAATTTAGAGTGGAAGGACCAAGAAGATTGTATGATTCTTAAACCAGAATTACTTCCTTCATTTTTGCTCCTGTAAGGGGGGTCCCTGGACCTTCATTGTTTAGGCCCCCTGATTCATAATTGTCTATGCCAGTGCCAGGTTGATTCTGGACATTTATACAACTGACATTTACATAAATGATGTGACAGAAGGAGTACATCACTAGGTTGAGGGAGATGGGAAAAAGATTTACCGGAAGCTGGTGGTAAAACTGAAACGAGTTGCCCGGGAGTAGAACATAGTAGAAAAAACATTGAGCTTGAAGCAGGAAAGAAAAAAGACAAAGGGAGCCTGTAGGTACAAATGGGGGCTCCCTTTATCTCTTCATCCACAACCCAATGATATAAGCAGTGGGTGGCCTTCCTTACGATGTCATACATGATCTTCCCCCATGACCTCAGGGAAACCACTGATGCTGCCAGCTCTACCTTCCACCAATCAGGTGCACCAGCGCATGTACCCGAGAGACTAACCAAGAGCCCAAGGAAGCCTGGTGCGTGCGCGCGCGCGCGCGCGCGCACACACACACACACACACACACACACACACACACGCCCCCTCAGAGCTTATAGGCTGCTGCCTCCTATGTATCTTGGATAAATTTCTTGTGGCAAATCCTGACCAAAAAAAAAAAAAAAATCATGTAGAGAAGGAAATTCTAGGAAATCTAACTTCCCCTTAGCTAAGTGGCACAGCAAAACAAAACAAACAGAACAGAACAAACAAAACAAAACAAACAAACAAAAAAACCACTGTAGCAGATACTGGCACGCTTCCGGCAGGTTAGTTACCCAGGAATACACAATGAGTAAGTTTTACTGCCCTTCACCTAAACATATCAGATGTGTGCTTAGATTTCACATTTTTAATTTTAAATTTTAAAACGTCTTTTCTTAAGATTAAACCTATTGTTTACATGAGAATATAGATAGGAACAAAGGGCCAATTAACAAATATAGTATGAAAGTTAACCGTATATAATAGATGCATGCATCAATTATCTATGAATTTCTGACAAATAAGTAAAAACAAGCAGTAAATAAAAACTGTTAACCAACTTAAATAGTTTCAAGAAAGCATAAATATTTTTCTTGATGGACAATATTGAAAAGGAATCAAAAATAAAAATAAGTAGACTTACATAATAATACCCTCTCAGACTTCATGTTTTCGAACATACACAAAAAAAATGTTCTTCACCAATTCTCACGGTTTTGTCAAATCGATGGAGCCCTAGGTTAAACCTCTTACCCCATGTCACTCATGCCAAAAGGATGCTCCATGCTTGGCCTCACAATCCAGTGCATCATGGGACAAGCAGTACCCTGCCACTTATGGGATTAGTGTGTCTAATGAAGAGTCATCCTCAAGCCAGACAGGGATGATTAAGAGCTTCCAGAAATAAGCTTAACTGTAAGTGTTACCAAGTGACAACTCCTAATTTAAGCTGAGCACACAATTTCTTTGAGCACATGTCAATCAGAATTCTCTGATAAACATTATGTGGGTACTAGAAATTTAAATGCTACATTACATTAATCAAATATTTATCTAAGAAATTATAATGTATTATAATTTGTAAAGTTATCATTTATAAAAAATTGTTTTATTTATCAGGATAGATATTATATTCCTAGTCCTTACATACCACAAGTCCAGGAAGACATCTCAATTGAAGCACTTATTTCTTCAACATTCTGTCCTGAAAATGTGCATAACTAAGACTTCCCAGAAAGATCTCTACCCAGAAGCTGCTAAGAACGAAACTCTTTATTTCCCAAAGCCCTGGGGATTGACTGTCCTTTTCTGACACATTTTATCAGCAAGTTTAATAGGGTCTAAAGTCACGCTTCAGACTTCAGGTTTCAAGCATACTTCCCTTTAGGTAAATGTAAAGGCTATTCCAGCCATCTCCTTTGACTATCTCATTATTTGTTGAATAAATGAATTAACTCGTTTACAAACTAAGCACTCTTCCTTGGATTGCTTTTAAAACCTATTCCAGGTCTGTTATAAAAGATTCTTAAGCACCATTTATTGTTCTTGTTTTCAAGCCACATTAGTGAGGACTTAACAATCTGAAATAGATCCAGTTTTAGAATAAGCCACAGCTGGAGTAGATTGCCACACAAACAGGGAGCCCTCTGACTCTCTGGAATTTACTTATGGAATTGAGTCAAGTTTTCTAATTTGGGAATAGTCACCAGTTGGTACCAACTGCTACATGACAGTTTATGCCACTTACTATTGAGTGTGTTGGTAAGCCCATGTTGCTGATGGATTTCTAACTCAGAGTCCTATGTATGGAGTAAATAGGATCGAAGCACGCGTATTCCTACCTGTAAAACCTGCGCTCCACTTACAAAGAACAGATGGAAAACAAGTCAGCGGCAGCATGATTTGGATATGTTTGGTACTTGTCAGTGAACAGCCCACCAACTACAAGGATCTCAAAGGCAAATGACTGGGGTCACATTCTTCAATAGTTATGCAGTGATGTCATCGAGTATATGGGATTGAGAGTTTTGCATGTGTGAGGTAAACAAGAATGGAAATTCCATTAAGACACTCTTGATCTTGTGTTTATCCAGTGGTTCTCAACCTTCCTAAGGTTCCTCATGTCACGGTGACCCCCAACCATACAATTTTTTTTTGCTACTTCATAAATGTAATTTTGCTCCTATTTTGAATCATAATGTAAATATATGTGTTTTCTGATGGTCTTGGGCGACCCTTGTGAAAGTGTTGTTCAATCCCCAAAGAAGTCACAACCTACAGGTAGAAACGCACTGTTTATCTTTCCTTCCTCTCGATCCTCTCTTTCTCTTTCTCTCTTTCTCTCTCCCCTTCTGTCACCCTCTGACATATGGCCCTTGGGCAGCATGTTCTCTCTCTACCCATGCTAACACCAGGCATGACTTGGTGGCTGCTTGTGGAGCAGGTGCTCAGCTTTCCCCATCTTCACTCCGTGACAGTTTCAGTGTCACATATGCCATCACCCGCCTGACACATATATGCTATCCCCCTTAATAACCCATGGAGGTCATGGGTCAGAGGTTTGGCATAAGTGACTGACAGCCAGAGAGGCACCATACTTGCAATAGAACCGTCAGCTGGAGTGAAGAGACAGAGCTCTGTGGGGAATTTCTCTCCCACCAAGGAACCTTCACTCAGCATGACCTGCCTTGGAGAAGGCTTCAGACAAGGTCTTTTCTTTTCTACTTCAAATCCTGCCTCGAATCACACTTTCTCAGCCACCTGTAATGGCCATAAATCAATTTCCAAACAGAAAGTACTATGCAAAATATGCATAAGCCAAGATGGGTATGAAGATGACAAGCTGCCCTGCTCTGCCTCCTGTCATGTGGGGTCTCCTCTTTCTTCTCCCACAAAGCCCTGCGAGGTTAAAGAAGGACTCAGGCTCACAGAATTTTAAGACTAGAGGTGACCTCAGGAGATTATCAGGCCTGTTTTCCAGCATTATCGACAACTTCAGCTCCCCCACCTCTCCTGGTATATTGAATTGTTATTACTGTTTGATTTTAATGAAACCCGAATTTCAGAGTAATCATTTGCAAGGGAAATATAATTATATCAATGGAACCTGAGTTTTCACTTCCAATAACCAACTCACTCTGTGTGTAAACACCTCTTAACTCTCTCAATGCATGTTCATTCTTGATAGATTTAATTTGGCATCCATTGTTTATTTTTAGAAAAATATCATAGCCAGTAGAGTTTTAGCTTAGACGTATGAATTATTTATTCCCTTCTCCCAGCCCTCTGCTTAGTTTGGTATACTGAGTTTTTAATTTCCAGATAAAATTAAGTGGTGTGTGAGCTGGCTTAGGCTCCCATAGCTTTCATGAGAGAAGTAGGCTAAAGCTCTGTCTAACATGAACCATCTTGAATCTCCTCATTTTAAAAGGATCAGCAGTCTGCTGTTGGGAAAAGCAAGATCAATCTGTAGAGGTCAAAATAAAAGAGTTTTTTTGTTTTGTTTTGTTTTTTTGTTTTGTTTTGTTTTGTTTTTATCACAAATCTAGAGACAGAAAGCAAATTAGTGGGTGCCAGGGTAGTAGAGGGCAAAGAACAGAGGTGATTTCTACAGCTGAAAGGATTATCATAACAAGGGTAAAACATGTCCCAAAGCTAGACCACATAGACTCTATGTCATAGATGGTTGTACATCACTATGAATTTACAAAATGTCAGTAATAAAACACTTTATGTTGTATATATATTTAATCACAAAAAATTTATAAAAGGCATCCCTGTAGCTCTTAAGAGGGAAATTTTCTCTAGTGGCAATGGTTCTCCCCTGCAGGCAGTGGAACTGTGGGGAGCAGATAGGAAGTAGTTGGTCTTGGACAGAAAAGAAAGAAGAGACCCGAAGGATGGTCAGGATAATCAGAAAGCTCTCAGCTTTCCCTTCTTCCTAGATATGTTCCCTAGGCTTGAAGAGACAGACAAACATGAACTTGCATCCAGCTCTGTCCCTCTGCAGAGGTAACTTTTAACCTGGCCTATCAATATTGCTGCTGTACTTCCTGGCACAGGTGGGCCAGGTCTCGAGCCCTCTAGCACTCCCTACTTTAGTCACCACAAGCCTGAGAGGCAGGAGCCAGAATTCTCTTCCCTGGTCACTAACTGAAGAAACTGGAAACTTGAAAGGAATAATGAAGTCTGCCCAAAACACAGGACAGCTGGTACACAGTGAAGACATAGTTGACCAGGCCACTCCTGTTCTGATACAGAGAGGAAGCAGCTATTTGTGGAATCATAAGGATTACAAGTAAATTGTGGAATGCTACTAAACTGTGAACGTCACTCAGTGACTCTCTCTAAATGGTGAGGGAAATGGCCTTGGTGAGGGAAGTCTCTTTGCTAGCTAGCAGTAGGTCTAACTATGATCTCAGCTGACCAGCTTCCAGTTGAATGTCCATCTGATTTGTCCTGGGTTTAGAAGGCCATGCCTATGACAGTGAATCTACAATCAGTCAAAATTAACTGAAATATTAGAAATTTATACAATGTATTCAAGGGGCAGAAGATAGGTGCCATTTGGGAAAGTTGGTTCAAGGAGGAGGGAATGGGGAAGGCAGTGGACTCCTTCCTGGTTGGTTAAGTAGTTTTTTCTGACAGCATTACCCATCTTTACGGAAGGATTCTGGAGAGCCAGAGACCTCTGACTGCACAGGTGCACAGAGCCTAGTAGTAACACATGTTCATCACAGTGACTACCATCTATGGTATATTTATTGCAACCAACCAAGCATTAGACAGTGTATCATATATATTTGTTCCTCAAATACCAATAAATAGTTAAAGGAATAGGTATCATGGTCCACATTTTCTGGTAAAAAGAAAAAAAAGAAAAAAGAAAGAAAGAAGGAAAGAAACAAAGAAGGGAGGGAGAGGGAGAGAGAGAGAGAGAGAGAGAGAGAGAGAGAGAGAGAGAGAGAGAGAAAAGAAAAGAAAAGAAAAGAAAAGAAAAGAAAAGAAAAGAAAAGAAAGGGAGCCCAGGATCACACTGCTAATAAAGAGCTAAGCTGGTCAAACCCAGGCCTGCAGGAGTTCAAAACCTTGGCTCTCAACTAATATATTACCCATGAGGGAGATTATTAGCCACTTAGGAGTCATCATGGTGACTTTTGGCCTGGGTAAAAATGGGCCCAATAAATGTCATTTCTATCTGCTCACTAACATTTGCCAAAAAGAGAGGGGAAAACAGAATAAGGTAACTTGGTAACTTAAGGCTAGGCCCTGGCAGAATACCAAGTGGAATATTTCCCCTTCCCATTTCAGTCCATCACCAAAAACAGAATGAGGCCACATCAGACCTAAAGGTGCCAATGGGAAGTGGAATCTTCTCCCTTGAAAGACAGGTGCTCTGGACTTCTCAGGCACACGTTTCCAGGTGGTTCTTATTCCAGGGCATCAGACATTCATAGGCCCCTGTGGTGTGCTTGACTACAGGCACAATTGGCCACGTGTAGAATTTGCTCTTAAGAACTGCATGGGTCATTTTTAGCAACAAGCAAACAAAAGCCCCATGTACTTGTCTTGTATCCACTGAGCTGCAGAAGAGTGAACATGCAAACCATCTCATCAGCCTCATCGTCTTGGTCAACATACCAACAACAGCTTGTCTGTGAGCACTGCTATGAGGAAAACATCGTGACCACATGTCATCTTAATAGGCTGGCATTAATTACTAGATTCACTTATCTCTAAACTGTTTAACACTGTGGATATTTGAATGATGACAGATAATTGATGGGTGTGCTAATACATCCTGTGGCTCTAAGATGCATCAACTCACATTAACATCACTGAAATCCAGATGTGTTTAGCTGTCAGCACCAGCCAGGCTGCAATCTTGCCAGCACGGGCATTGTCTGCTCATGTGGGAGTGTTTCAACTACAAGCATGGAAACTTGTAGAGTGATGCCTTCAACAAGGAAGAGAATCACAGGGACAACGGCAGAGAGCTGCCAGAAAGGCCAGGCGGGCCTGTAATAGCAGTACTCCGGAAGTTGAGACAGCCCCGATTGCATAACAAGTATCTGACCAGCCGGGGCTATAGAGCAAAACCACAAGCCAAACCAAGCAACAACAGAACACAAAACAAAAAACAAAAATCTCAGCATAGACTGAGAGGAAATCAAGATGCCCTACTTACCTCTAGCTGAACAACTACTGACAACCAATGGCTTTGGAAGAAGGAACATCTGTTTTCTTTAGACACACACTCACAGAGAGGCCACCCATGTTCCAGAAGACGGCTTCTACACCAGTGTGCATACTGGGAGTATGAAATGGATTCAGTGGGTTTCAAAAAAACAAAGAGCATAAAACGTTGAGAGGGAAAAGTAGTGTTGGGGGTTAGAGGGGAGGGAATGGAGAATGGATTTGATAAGAACACCTTATACGCACTCATGGAATTTTCAAATGATAAGATATAATACAGAAGAGAGGGGTTGGAAGGAAAGAGGAAGGCAAGCAGAAGAGAGAGCAGAGGGAGGAAAGGAGGCAGGCTGTATGTTTCACCACTGCTCTTGATGCTCTTGATGGCCTGGAAGAAAATATCCTGCAGAAAAACATGGCTATAGACAACCTGAAACTGAATCCTTAAGAATTGGACTCCAAATGCAAAGTTTTAGAAATGCCACAACCAACTTACTCCATTTGCATTTTCTTCTGTCAGTTTAGGGGTCACTCTTACCTATCAAAAACTTAAAGAATATCCAGCTAAGTCAAGCTTTTCTATATAAAGACAGTTATCACATAAAACCAGAAAGGATCATGTCCTGGTTTAGCTGTATTTTCTGCCTTTGTGGCAAATCAATGACACGGGACGCAGCTGTTCCTACCCTAGGTTCAATGCAGTTCATTCCTTCATACCCTACGTTCAATGCAGTTCAGCTTACAGAATATGTAGACCACAATACAGTTAACTCTAGAGGGATTAAAAATAACCAAAGCCTTAACTATTTATATATATATATATATATATATATATATATATATATATATATATATGTATATATGTGTGTGTGTGTATGTATGTGTATGTGTGTGTGTGTGTGTACGTGTATGTGTGTATTTTCCCCTCACTTTAGAAAGTAGCCAAGCTTATAATTCACAGTAACATTGTTAGAGGACATACACCTCAGGGCAGACCACAAAGGTGTCAGGACTCAGATCAGCTTACTGGTCACCTTGTAAGCTCTACGTTTTCACTGAGGGATTGGGGAAATCTTGCTGTGCTTACAAAGAAGAAAGGCATTGAGCTTATACTTTCCGAGGGAACCCTCCCTCCTCTTATTTCCGTGAACTCGCTAAGGCTTAGTTTTTTCTATGTCAAGCAGGCGTCTGTCCAATTCTGTCACTGAGTAGTTATAAAGGCTGGCGAGCGGGCGCATATAAACAATCCACATGGTAAGAAGTCAGAAATTTATAAATGTACTACTCCAACCACTCTATTAGTGATTCTTTTACATTCTGGTCCAGTGCTTAACAAATATTTGTTGAGTAAAAGGGGGGAAAAGAAGAAAGAAAGAAAGAAAGAAAGAAAGAAAGAAAGAAAGAAAGAAAGAAAGAAAGA
>JADRCD010235783.1:0-21817 GCA_019843815.1 Montemys delectorum
AGTGCACACACAAACACACACACACACACACACACACACACACACACAATCAGAGATGATCAGCAACACACTTGCAGACACGCTGGCCTCCTCAAGGAAGAATGCCAGCTTTCAGTGTAGGTTCTGAGAGCAGAACAGATCACAGATCCTCTGGGCAAATGAGAAAGTAAGTGATCATGTCAGTGTTGTCTTCAGGAAGAAGCTTTGGAGAGTCAATTGGCTCCGGAAAGTACCTGCTTGTAAGAAGCGCTTAAATAGCTGCATTCCAACAGCATGACTTTAAGTGTTTGAGTTAGCTCTGGTCCTTACTCCACCAATTTTCTTCCTATGAGTTCACTGAGAAAGAATCAAAGCCCACAAGGGTGTCCAACCTTTTACACTACACCATGACATTGTCATCAGGCTGGATATTTCTGTGGACCTAAAGGGCCACCATATGTGCACAGCATCTCCTGATATCATATGTGCCTGGTCCAGCCACAGGAAGAGAGATGTAAAACCCAGCCAGTAGGAAACAGAAGCAGAACAGCTAGAGAACATTTCCATATCAGCCCAACGTACATCCTGAAATGGGGCCTCCAACCCAGTTCCCAACATGTCAATCTCCAACATGTTCCACCTGTAAAAATCAACGTAGTTTTGACTTAAAAATATTTTAACATAAAGTTTATAGCAATTATAACCTGCTTTTTTAAGGGATGAACAATTCTCAAACTGTTTTAAGAATATCCACAAACACACTCTAAAAAACAAAACCTAAAGCAATAGGTCCTTACCTGAACAGATCCTGCGAAGGAGGTATAAGATACTTACCTGGCCCCACCCTCTTGACACAACATCAAAGGCCCATTAAGGGAAAACTATTTCTTCCTGGTCAAGAAAATGAAATCTCTGGCCAGGGTGGAGAACTAGCATTCCAGTTGGGCATGTAAATGGCCTGGCTAAGAGACCACCTATCAGGGAGACAGGACCATCTCTTGGAAGGCAGGTTCACCCTAAGCTACTTTGAAGAGATTGGTGGAAGAGTTATTTCTTTCATGAGATAATCTTTCTTCTTCGAAGCCCCATCTCCTAGGAACCACATGAGGTTTGCCTGAGTCCACAAACTTTTCTGAGTCTTTCAGATAGGCATCAGCATCCCTTTTCTTCTCTTCTGTCTTTGTATTTCAGATCCTAGCCATAGCCCAAGTGTGCTTTCCTGGTACTTTGGGGGTCTTTATTCTTTCTTTAAAACTCACCTTCCAACCCTGTGGGTGCTTGTTCACCATGCAATTGACCTCTATGCCAGATTACTTCAAATGGTAAGGCTTCCCTCCGCTTCTCCTCCACTGGAATTACAGCTCTTATTCTGGGATTACAGCTTGCCTACCATTTGCTTGCTTGCTTACTTGAATGTCTTTATCTAATAAAGGTTTCCTCAAGTTCTTTTTTTTTTTTTTGAGTCCATTCTTAAATTCTTTTATTAATGAGACTAAGAGCCGCAAGAGGGGAACCTGATTGCCAACATTACTCTGACTTCTTTGACCCTGTCCTATGGCTCTTCTCCTTGATAGTTCAGTGGGATCATAGGAGAAGCTTTAAAAATAGAGAGTTGATGAGATCCCACGCCTGGAGCTGCGGATGTAATAAGCCTAGGTATGGCTGGAAAGCTTTTCAGCTCCTCCAAGGTGATCTTAATGCTCAGCTGAGGTTAATCTTCCTCACAGAGCACCAGCACCTCCATGAAGAGGCCTGCATGCTTAGCAATACAAAACATCTCAAGAAGAATCATGGTGTAACCCATTCAGATCCGTACCCTCTCAAGATACATACCTGTGGATCCCACAGCCTCCACATCCTATCCTAACCTAACCTTTCAAGATACACACCTGCCTTCACTGGCTCCCACATACTTCATCACCTCAGTGATTTCTCATCCCCAAATCAGAGCCTGAAGTGAGTGCAGAGGGCCAGGAATTAAATGTTATTTATATTTGTCATATTAAAGTGCTTCCTCAGATCTAATACCAAACAGAAGTTAGGGACTTAGTATGCAAGGTGAGAACAGCCTAAGTTCTTCGCAGGTAAATTTTTCTTTCCCTTTCCCTCCTCATTCTCCTCTCTCTCTCTTTCTCTCTGCCTCCTTTACTCCCTCCCTCCATGCTTTTCTCCCCTCCCTCTCTCCATCTCTTAAAGGTTCTCAAGCTGTAGTTAGATATGTCTAGTGTCACTTGAGGAACTATTCACACATCTCTCAGTATATGAAACAATCAGGAAAGGAAACCATAAAGTAGAGCCTTGTGGAATAGTCTCATTGCTAGAACACGGACAGAAGGCTCTCAAAAGGATTCTGTAACTGCCTTCTAGGTGCCTCTCATAGTCTAAGGGGTGGCGTAACAAGCCCGAACTGTAACAGGACCATGTGCAGAGCTGACAGTCCATCTTCCTCTATGCTCTGTATAGGTGAAGCTTGGGCTAAGGAAGATATAATGTGGAATTTTCCCATCCACCCACAGTGGAGGGGCAGAGATAACCAACCATCTTGTCAATGACTCTCTTGTTTCCCAGTCTGCTGTTGCCAAGCTGTACACAGACTCAGCAGTCTACACCATCTAGCCCTTTGAGTTGAGTCAGAGTGAATGGTTGAGTAGCCTCTATTCTCTTCCTGCTGAGATCTGATGCTGTTTTTTTTTTCCCCAAGGAGATGAGTTTCCACCACCTCCTTGGAGAGAGAGGTCTAGTTATCTACCATACAGGTGAAGCTGTTCTAGCACATAGAGCTGGTATCTAGCCAGCCCTCCTGCCTTCACCCAATCCAGCAGGAGTGTCTACAGCAGGTGAGAGAGGGTGGTCTTACCTTCTGAGCAGAGTGTACCACCATAGCCAGTGGTAGAACAGTCACAGGTGGGATGACCATCCAAGAGGAAGCAGATCCCACCATTTTCACAGGGACGCTCGCCACAGGGTCCCTCTGCTTCTAACTGGACGCTCTGGCTCCCCAGAAGCCGAGGTTCCGAGTTGCCATACTTGAGATCCAGCACTAATCCCTTAAAGCCAGGCATGCTCTGTACTCCATCGAGGGTCAGGGCGGTAGGTCGAATGTCAGCGGGGACGCCACCGAGGAACAAATCACTGACTACATCCATATAGGGCCGCTGGGGCCGTAGCTCGCCAGACTGGCCCTCGCCATCAATCACCAGCCCAGTGCGCACTCGGTCACGGCTCACCATGAGGAAGTGCCAACTGCTGTCGTTCACCTGCTTGTTGGACAGCACAGTGGTCTCGGCGCAGTCCATGCTAAAGCGGAGCTGAACGCGGCCATCCACCAGGGAGAGGCAGAGGAAGTCACAGACACCACCATCATCCAAATACAGGAGCAGCCCAGTGGAAACATTGGTCTTGAACTGAAAGCTCAGGTCACTGCGCGTGCTTGCATCCCAGCGCAGGTAGCGGGCCCATTGGTTAGGGAGGCCCATGAACTCCAGACCCAGGCAGAGCCCCACCAGGGAGCCCAAAAAGATGCTCACCTTCAAGGTGAAGAAAACTGAGTGGAGGGTAAAGCTCATGGTGCCTGCTGGGTCAGAGCACAGAGGAGCAGGTAGGCCAGGGATCAGCTGTGGGGGCAGGAGGCAGGGGATAGGTGATTGTGAGGGAAAAGAGAAAATAAAGTAGTACAAGAAAAGACACAAGAAGAACACACACAGGAATGTTAGGAGGAAAGGTGAAGGAGAGGAAAAAGAACAACACAGCCCTAGACAGGCAAGAAATCCAATAAAGAGGGAGAAGAAACAGACAGGGGATGCAGGGTGAGGCAAATCGGGGATGAGAAGAGGAGGAAGTATCTTTCTCCAAGAAAAGATCTCAGCTATCCATGTGGATCCGGAGGCCTTGATTCAAGGAGGAGAAGGAGCCCAGGGTGAGAACAAGCCTTCTGTAATGTCTCCCTCCCGGCAAATTCGTCCTAGCCAGGGATACCAAGGACAGGGCTGGAGCTCAGGGTGCCAAAGCGGGAGGTGAGTCAGGTGAAAGGTAGGCCCAAGCCAAGAACCAGTGCTGAGGTTTGACGGTCTAGCAGCAGCAGGCCCTGCGAAGGGGTACCGCAAGCAACTGAGTAATCAGGTGGAGTGAGGCCCAGAGCAGAGCAGAAGCAGGTTCAGGCTTCATGGTGCTGGCCAGAGTCAGTACTGCCCATAACAGAGCTCCCAGGACTCCAGAGAAAAGATCTGTTGGAAAAGGGAGAAAAGAGGTGAAGATTAGGGCTAAGCACCAACTATTACATCTTGTGGCACAAAGATTGATGAAGAGCTGATACCACCAGGCTGTTCTAGATGCTTTTTCAATGTAGGTACTTCACACAGGACAGGGGCCCATTTCTCTCATGTCAGGGAAAGATCCCAAATCCAGCTTGTAAGTACACACTTAAGTTTTGACAAATTTAAATGCAAAAGTCATGGAAAGTCCCCAAAGCTATGTCAGCACACTTTTGGAAATAGCTAGACTTAAAACATTAACATTTTAAAACATTCAAACACCCATATACAATATTTGCTTACTTATCTATTGAAAACATTTTTTTTCCTCTTTCAACTTTACCATCCACTACTAAAGTATAAGAGGTCCAAGACCTTAAACTTTAGAAAGAAATATACATAAGAATCAGGGAAAGTACATTACTAGACAAAAAGGCCACAGTCTCTAACCAAATATCAGGGAAACTTTCTTTAAAATACAGACTTTAAGGTTAAACGATTTGAAAAGCTGAGTTTGGATTCTAATTCCTATCCATGAAACTTGAAACAATATTCTTAGCCTGTTTGCATTTCTACTTAATAATTTGAAAAGCAGATGAAATAATGGCCTCTTTCCAAGACTGAGGGAAAAAGAACTGAGATTAGTGTGGTATGTCCCCAGCATAAGCTTCATACATCATAAGTGTTCACTGGTTGGTTTCTTTCTAAAATGAGAAGAAATGGGTGCTACATAAGGTTGGGATGTATGTGTCTGATGAGGGCAATGTATATGTACACAATATTGAGAAAATTTGTGAATTGCTAAGAATTGTCACAGACTCACAGTGAATCAAGTGTCTTTGATTATGACTAGAAAGGCAACAATATCCATTGAGCTCGGGACCTGGTTCCTAAACAAAGTTGTTGCTCTATCTAACCAAACTGCTGAGTTCTCTGCTCCGATAAAGCAGTTGGTGTAATTTCCAAGCACTGTGCAAGTTGCTTCTTACTCCTTGTCACAGTTGGTAATTCGCAGTGGTCTTCAATGGTCTCCTCGGAGCATTGTTGCCAACTCTAGTTAAAATAAAGACATCAGCAAAGCTAGCTTATTCTGTTCTTTAAAAAAAAGATGCTATCCCTTTAACCAGGGACAAATCCCTGTTCTGCATCTATATTCCCAAGAGTCTGGTCAAATCTATCATCAGAAAAGTCTTGGTTCTATGAAAGTGTTTTACCTAAACAGTATTTCCTGGAGTGTGGCATAGGTACACCCCATAGACTCAAGGGATACCCAATATGAACATAGAAATATACTGATGGTAACTAGTAGGTATAGGGGTGTATCTGAGGGGTACACATGTACTGGTTAGTGTTGCTTTGATAAAGTGAAGTCAACTATACTCACACCACAGCTATATGTCACCATTACAAGCACCATCTTGTCTGTGACAAGATGAAATTTAGCCATGTAAACATCCAGGAAGAATAGTCCAGAATAACAGGAAGTAACAGCAGGAGACTTGACAGTCTCTAAGAATATGATTGGTATATTGGATAAGATATGCCAACCAAATTGGAAATCAGCATTCTCCAGAAGGGAAATTCTAGTCTACCTAACTCAAGCTCATCACAGGCACAACTAGATCAGCTCAGCATAGCATAAGTCACTGTTATACCAAAGGGTATCACGAATTGGTGAAGAACAAATTTATTTTGGAGATAGTAAATCACAGAAATAAGTAAGGTACTGGAACCAGATTGCTTGCAGCAGTGACACTCTGGGGGCCGGGGAAAGCAACTGTTTCACTAGAGTGACTACCACAGGACACTGTCACATAACAGGAACAGTGAAATGTCTATACAAAGAGTGAACCATAAACAAAATTTAAGACCCACTATAAGGTCCTTTGATTTCTATTCCATGCCTAGACCTCTACATGACCCCACTGTACACAAGGACAACACTGCTAAGTATGCCCTCAACTTTTCAAGACGCCATCCCCAAGTGGTATTGGAGGACAAAACAATGCCTGCCTAATTGTGGAACCCTGTGAATGAATGAGGGGCACTGATGCCCAGGCAGCCACCTAAAAGAGTGGATTGTGGGAATTTACCCATCTTGCTTTATGGAAACCAAACTAATCTATGCAGATGAGAATTCTTCAGACTCCTTTCCTTCCCACTCAGTCAGATTAGCATCCCCACACTAGAAAGGAACAAAGAGTCTGAATGAGAGAAGCTAACCTTTTAAACCCATAGGTTCCTGGTGTCATTAGAACCAGTCCATCAAGACTCAACATACTACTGACTGTCCACATTTTCTCTTAAAGCTTCTTTTTTGAACTGGGAGCTTTCCCATTACCTTTGGGAATTTTCCCAACTGGCCAAAAGCTATATATGAACTTATATTAAGTACTCAAAGCCCCCACCCAACTGCTAATTGTACTATAGCTTTCTCCAGTCATCTAGCAGAAAAGGCCAGGCTCAAGAAATGGGACAAAGGAAAACAAAGCACCTTCGTGACCCAGTCAACCAATGGCCACCAACCCCTGAGTCCCAGGTTATCACAGGCAGTTGGGGATCATGTGGTTTTGGCTCCAGAACCCAGAAGGAAGGTTGAAGATGGTACTAAAGTTCCAAACACTTATCTGTTGTGTGGGAACCAAGCTAGAGAGGGAAAGTGAATGACATTATCTAATTGCCAGCTAATTTACATAATTGTCAAACAGCACCGTTTTAATATTGGGTGAACATCTTTGCAAATGTCTCCTATTCCGGCTGCTTAGGATGCAAGAGAGACCTCACACAACTCTGCTATGTGGGCTATTTGCCACTGGGATGGTTCAGAAGATCTGGCTGCCATTTGCCCTCCCTACCTACTCCTCTCCTTTTCCAATGGTCATGGAGGTTTAGTTGAGCTTGAAACAGACTCAAGAGACAGGACAGTGTCTAAAACTAGAATGGTTAGGATGGCATGATGATGTCCAACATCTGCTCTATACCCTGTAACACCCAGGTGGGGTTTTCAATCTTTCCTCTAAAGTCTAGAACCTTCTTAACTGTTTCCCTTCTTGGGCCACTCTCCAGACTCTAAAGGCTCATGGTGGCTCACTACACCTTTTATCCCACAGGTAGATTTTTTACCACCAGTCCCAGTTTGTGTTGTTCAAATGAAATTCACCTTAATTCACATAACCCAGGCTAGCTCATTAGGGTATTCCAGTCTCTTGGTCACAGTCAATGATTTAGAGTTAAGTCTGCCTTCAAATTTAGTCAAATTATACTTAATGCCATACTTTAATTGGAATTATTGGAAACATGATCCTTTTTTACCATATTGTTAAACTCTCAAAGTCAATACTTAGAGACAAATACCACTCTTACTATTAAAGATAATTATTTTTGAATGAAGAGCTAAGACATAAGAAAACATGGCAGCATTGCTTTAAAATCTACATCTAATGAGGTCTGGAAAGGAGAGAGTACTAGGACTTTATACAAACTAAAATGTTTTTTATTTATACAAGTTTGAGTTGAGGCAAGACCAAGAGTCCTGATAAATACTATTCTAGTAATGCTATGCTATCAAAAGTAAGCATATCTATCTTTGGTAAGTTGACAAAAGCTTCCTCATCTCCTGCTGCCTCCTCCATATCTGAAGGAACTCTCTGTGATTTGAGACTCAAATGCTGATACACATCACCCATGATCTTGGGCAAAGGCGTAGAGCACAGCGCTTCTTCTCTCACTTTGAAGATAGATGGAGGCTTGTTCTAAATAGTCTCAGAAATTTACTCTTTCAACTAAATCACAAGCCACCACCCACCCCCACTCACTCCCAACACTGCACCTACTTTAATATATAAGCAAGGCCCTGCTGTAAGCAAAGAGGGATCAAGGCACAGATTCTTCTAAGATCTGAAATAGTTTAGAGAATAATGGAGAACATTGGCTTTGGGTCAGACACAGCTGTATCTAAATCTAGACTCTCGTTATTATAGGTACTTAACATTGAGTCTTTGTATATCCAAATAAGGGAAATGATTGATAGTACTTACCCAATAATGTAATTTTGAGCTCCATCAATTGTAAAACTGTATGTAGACACAACTCTTAAAACCATGATGATATATCTAATAACGCAGAATGCTATTTAAATCCTCATAACATCATAGTTCCCCAACTAAGTAGATACCAACAGAAATCCTTAATGTGTCCAAAGACGTCTTAGAATGCTCATAGCCTTATTCTCCATAGTAGATCACCAAGTGTCTACCTGTACCACAGACTACACATTAATTTTAATCTATTCATGAAAAGTAATGTCCAAATTTGAAAGTGACTAGTCTTCATTTCTAGACCCAGCATGGATGACTTTTACAAATAGAATACTGAAACAAGTATAAGACATGAATAGAAGGGAATGTACTATATATGTTTCATTTATATAAAATAGAAAAGAGGCAAAAAAAAAACCCATTTATTCAATGCTGTTGATCATCAGATAGGTGGTTACTAAGGAGAATGGATCAGAATAGGGAATGGAATTCATTTCAGAATTTCAGTGGTACTTCAATGTGTTCAGTATGTGCAAACTCATAGACTGTGCAACTACCTTCTGTGTATAGATGTACGTTCCTTTCTATCTGTGTATTTCAATTAAGAACACATAATATAGTACCTCTCATGTACTATATATCTATCCACTTTCCTGTGACACCTAGGAGTTTGTTTTTGGTTTGTTTAGGAGGGGTATTTTAGTGTGTGTGTGTGTGTGTGTGTGTGCATGTCCATGTGTGTCTACAGAGGGTTTAAAAAGTTATTACTGATTTTGTGTTAGGAGACTGGAACTCCTTACTCACACTTTCCAAGATAAGGCCAATCCCTCATCTAGGAAAACATGAACCAATCTCCATCCACCAGGTTTTGCAATCATCCCTATCTCTCTCAGTCCTTTCATATGTTGATCCTCCTTTTGACAATTTCTTGTCTAAGAAAATAATTTCACCTTCTATGGTTTTGTTTTCCATGGGAGCCTGCTGAGCCACTTCTAAACACACCCAAAGTTACCCCATTTTAGAGGTGTCTATGCTTCTCCTTCAGGTCAGGGAGGGAAAAAAAGTCCCTGAGGATCTCTACTCCAGTTCATCAAAAGGACTTACAAAAAGGGAATTTGTTCATGCTGGAAAAAGATGACAGACATAGAGAGAAAGAAAAGAAACTTTTCCTTTAATTTTCAATGTTCACATACTATTTTACTTTAAAAATAATTCCCATTAAAAATAAGAAGTAGGGACTAGAAAGATGGCACACTTCCTGTTCTTCCAGTGGACCCAAGTTTGTTAGGTTCCAAGTACCCAATTCAGGTGATTTACAATGCCTGTAACTCCAGCTCTAGGAGATCTGACACCCTCTTCTGGGCTCAATGTCTCATTCACACACATTCGTGTGTGTGTGTGTGTGTGTGTGTGTGTGTGTGTGTGTGTGTATGAGAGAAGAGAGAGAGAGAAAGAGAGAGAGAGAGAGAGAGAGAGAGAGAGAGAGAGAGAGGATATATAAATGATACATACATCTTCTCAGTGTTTCCTGACTACCAGAAAGCAAAATGAAGTCTAAGATTATGTGAACTGAAATATAAGCTATAGGTGAGAGAAAAGATGGTTGTCTCTGACAGTCTGGTACTTCTAACTGTATTTTTATTTTAAACTCCACACTTTGAGAGATGTATAGGTAAGCTAGGTAAGCTGAGGGGTAGTTAATGGAAAAAGAAGTCCTTTTGTTATCTTTTTTGAAACCATGAAACACTCACATTCCAGATACAAGAATAAATGGAGGAGGAGGAAGAGGAAGAGAAAGAGGAGGAGGAGGAGGAGGAGGAGGAAGAGGAAAAGGAGGAGGAGGAGGAGGAAGAGGAAGAGGAGGAGGACTTGTTGTTCTAGCTCTGAAAGACAGTTTCATGCTAATAAAGAAGAACACCATGAGTCTAAACAATATAAGATGTAGAGCTAAAGGGATAAGGCAGACTGTAAGCGGAGTCTGGGTATAGCATGGGGCATCCTCCAGGGTCCAACATAGAACATAGAGCTGTGTGGAGTAGCAGCTGCTGACATGGGCTCTACAGAAAGACAAATCCCAGATATAATGTCTGATGCCTGTGGGACCTTGAACAAGATGAATAGCTTCTCTGTGTCTTAATGCTTGATATGTATCATGGAGATGATAACAGAGTGCACACTTAACCTCAAGCCCACAGTGCTCAGCACAAATAGAAATTTAGCCACTGTTGAATGCTTCTAACAGTGGTTAATGTTTGTCCTCAGGGCTCCTGTTTCAGTATGCAATGTGCTTCTACCTGGCCTGCTCAGGGCCAGCATTCAAGACAGGTGGGCTTCTTTTAAATTTATGACAATGTCACAAGCCATATAGAGTGTCATTCCTGAGTGCAGGGACAGAGTCCAGCACAAGCAGGAAGTCCTGAGTTTGGTCCCAAGAACCCACATAAAAAGTACTGTGCATGTGCTGCATACTGAAATCTCAACATGGTACAGGAGGATGTCCAGGGCTTACCAACAAGCCAGCCTAGATTACTAGGTGATTTCCAGGCCAGTGAGAGATACTGTCTCAAGGGGGTTGGGAGTAAATATGCCTAAAGAACATTACTCAAGGTTGCCCTCAGACTTCTACATGCACAGATTTGCATGCACACACATACACACACAGAGAGAGTAGGGAGCCATTGTGGAGCCTCCTAGAAGCCTTTAAAGAAAGCAGGATTGGGGGCTTACAGATGCAACTATCAGCTACTCAAGCAGGATCTTTAGTAGGAGACTGAAGCATTCCTTAAATTGAAAAAAAAAGGACCATAGGCTCTCCACTGTCCTTTCGGTAGAGTTCAGTGAGTGGACTAAGAAGAGTATTTATGTCTTGATCTTACAAGGACCTCCAGATGAGCTGACTCTCCTTAACCTGGAAAGGGCTGGACATCTTTTGGGGGTACATTCAGTACTAAGTGGGTATATGGGTGAAATATAATAGAGTCCAGAGGAACAAGAGATAGTCCTGGGTGGGTCAGAGGAGGCTTTAGAGATGAGAAAAGACTTGTTTTCATGGAAATTTAAAGGATGAGTAAGACAAAGCCAATGGATAAGAAGTCTGAGCCAAGTTGTAGTAAGGCACACATACAATTCACACATTTGGAAGTCTGAGGCAGGAGAATCATCATGAATTTGAGGCTATCTTCAGGACACATAGCAAGTCCTAGGCTAGCTAATACCACATGACAACATCTTATCTCAAAAATGAAAGAAAAAGGAAGAGGGCAGGAATGAGAGAGGAAGGAAGGAAAAGCAAATAAAAGAACAGAGTAGGGATGGGAAAAGGAGAGGAGCGGGAAAGGAGAGGAGAGGAGAGGAGAGGAGAGGAGAGAAAACAATAGGACAAAAAGAAAGATGAACAGTTAGTTCTGGTTGGCATAGGAATGAACACTAGACTGAATTATCAGAATCAATCCTTCTCTAACTCTGAACCAAGTCACTACATACATAAGAAGCTATCTGGCCTTTCCCAATGTGCCTCCTCCTGTAAAATGGGAAGATCATTGGGTTCAATTTCTAGGATGCTGTGGACATCAAAGACAACACAAAGCAAACTAATGATCACATCTTCCCACCAGGTCTTGGCAAGCTTCTAAGGTGTATAAAGAAGAAACTTGTGACATTAATCTCTTCTCCACATGCCACCATCATTCCATCTCCAGCCAGAGCCCTTCGCTGTCTTTGGGGTAATATGCAACAGCTAGTTTTTCCTTACAGATCATACAACTTGAGTCTTAAAAGGTGCTGGTGAACTCCCCCCAAATCTCCCAAATGGGAGCAGCCAGAAACCCATAAAGCTGGGGTCGTTCTCCAAGCAGGGAACTCCCCTCTCTAGTCTCCTCCTCTGCTTGCCAGTGGGTCTTCCAGCCTGGAGTTTCCAGCCATGAGTTGCAAAGCCATCTGGCTGCTAGGAGAGTTAATAATTTATAATGAAGATAATCACCCTTCAAGATCCTTGCCTCTTGGGACCATTAAAAAAGATTCAGTCGAGAGCCTGTGAGTTCTTTACATGAGGGGCTGGGGAAGGGGAACAGGGAGGGACAGAAGAGAGAATGGGAGAGAAATAAGAGGGGCAGATAAGCTCGCTGCTGCTGATCTTTCCCCTGCAAGAGGGTGGGGAGAGAGGGCAATTATTCAGCCCTAGAAGACTATGGTACCCAGCTTTCACGGCACCAGCCCAGCAAGGGTGCAATTTACCGGGTCTTTTCTCCTAGCCAACTCTCTCTACACAAAGAGAAAAAAAAAATCAAACGAATGCAAGAGAATCGGGGAAAGACACAGACAAGAGAAAATAAGCCTGCCTAGCAATTACGTCTGGGCTGCTTGGAGGGCTCTCTCTGTTCTCTTTCCAGGACACAGTAAAGCTCCCACTGTGCTAATTATTCCCATTATTTGACAATTTCTCTATTAACAAAGCAAGAGGTGCCGCAGCTGGCAGGGGGAGAGGAGAATGAACTGGCAGAGGCTGGGGACTGACTCAGACTGTAAATGTCCAGACAAGGCAGGACACATCCCTGGTTCACCCTTGGTTGGGATGTGGGGTCTGGCACAGTACCCCTGCAGCCGTGCTTCAGACAGTTAGGGTGCAGCACACAATACCTGAAAGTCAGTTCATTGGGAGAGGGAAGTAGAGCAAAGGCAGGAAGCAAGAGACATACCCACAAATGCTGTTTCCAGAAGCTACAATGGAGGTGAGGCTCAAATGGGGGTCAGGAGCCTCCAGAAGGAAGCCTCTAAGAAGGAAGTAGTAGAGATAAGCATTCAGGGCATGGCTAATAGTAATTTGATCCTCCCATGGTTTTGGAAAGCCTTGGAAAGGGTGACACATACATTTAACACTTCTAGCACATACACTGAACAAGCACAAAAGCAATACTTGCCTCACACTACACCAAGTATGTCAACATTTGAAGTCATTTAATTCAGACCAATTAATAATCAGACCACAGTCCTGTTTTTGCTAAGAGAGTCATTGCCTAATAGCATGAGGCAACCAGAGGAATCTTCAGTAGGACAATATGACAATCTTTGTTTTAAAGATGAACACAAAAAAGTTCCAAAATTATAATCAAAGATAAGACAAGGCAGGTCTCAGGGCCTCACCTCCAAGGCAATGATGTGGAAAAGAAACACTGCTGTGGGCAGGCTATCTACTGCAAAGATGTACTGCCTGTAAACTTAAATAGGAGGCCATTAAGAAGTTTATCAATCAAATGCAGTACAGGGTCACAGCTATCAGAGAGTTGCTAAAAAGTGTCACCCATGCCTGCATGCATCCCACTCTGTGTAAAACATTGTGACATGAAGATCGCCATCCACAAGAAAACAATAAAGAATGGTCCTAATGATACCTGCAAGGACCAAACACCTACCCTTGGTTTAAACCCAAGATGTTGCCTGAAGATTGCTACCAAAGACCATGTAAGAAGCTTTTAAGTGCTATAAGGTATAAAATAAAAACTGTACTATGAATGAATGGATGGATGGATGAATGAATGGATGAGTGAATGAATGAATGAGCTAAGTATGCTCCAGAGTCCATGCCAAACCTTCTTCCAATCTGCCATTTCTCTTTTGCTGCCTTCAGGCTCCCCAATACACCTTGATAGTTTGGTGGAGTAATCTAAGTTTGGTCATACAACCCAAGACCTTACGGCACTGTGATCAATTCAATGCTACCAGAGCTTTTGTCACACCTAGAAGGGGCACCCACTTCCTAACAAGGCCCCTTGTGTCCATCCTTCCCCCATACAGAGCCTTTCCTACTCAGATCTCTGGGCAACTGTTTTTAAACTGAGAAAGCATCATTTTTCATACCCAGATTCCCTCCCTTTGATTCTTCAACACACTCCGTTGGAAATCCAGAATCCTCCATGTAACCATGTAGACAATTTGACCATGCCACTGTACAGCTGTGAAATGAGAAGTACTATAAATCTTAGTATTTTCAAGACTCACTAAGCACAGCTCAGGCTCAGAGCCTTTACTCTGCTGCCTGGGATGTCCTTCCAAAGCTTTCTCATACCTTGTCCTCTCCATCCTCACCCCTGTCTCCTCTAACTTAAATGCCTTTGGTGGCACAGGTTAGCACTCTCCAGTCTTCTCTCCTAAAACTGTGTAGTAAAGTCATATCCCTCCACATGTCCACATCTTACCACCTGCCTAGCAGCTGAGAAGAATTAATGCAGATGATAGGACCACAGCCCCACCTTTGCTCAGAAAGTCACTACTTGACAGACTGAGGCAAGAAGGGGAGAGGAATCTATATTTATAAAGTTCTCTGGTCAGATACATGTAACAAATCACTTCTAGAAATCCATTCCTAGAAGCTAAGGAGGGCTGGGCAAGTCAATAAATACCAGCTATTACTATCTTCATCATCACTATCATCATCACCATCATCAGTACCATCACTACTATTTCTATTTCATCCTATTCACATTATGATTTAAGAGATTTCTCCAATAATATCGTTTGAACAATGGTTCACCCTTTGCCATATACTCTTTGCTAACCACCCTTTTCTATTTTACCAGGCTATGCCCACCCCTGAACTTTTGTGCCTTGCTTTCTCTGAGTGAAATAGTCCCCAAAATGGCATAAGCAGAGGCTTAAGAAGGGATGCTCTTAGTCTACTCGCTTATCCTTGCTCCACTGTCATAAGAGCAGACCTAGGCTGCACTAAGAAAATATACCAAATAGAATTCAGTCACTGTAGTTATCTTGGCCAAGGCTTGAACTCTATGAAACACTAGAGCAGGAAGTCCTAAACCTTCCTAATGTTGCAACCCTTTAATTCAGTTCCTCATATAGTGGTGACCCCCAAACATAAAATTGTTTTGTTGCTACCTTCTAACTATGACTTTGCTACTGTTATGAATCATAATGTAAATATCTAATATTCAAGATATCTGATAGGCAACCCCCAAAGGAACCGTGACCCACAGGTTGAAAACCACTGTTTAAGACCTTCAATCATGGTGTTGCCAGAGGAAGAAAGGCTAGGTCCTTAGCTCCAAATTTACAATGAACACTTATAATAAGTTAAGAGGAATGAAATTTCCAAGCCTGTGACCCATACAATGGGGTTCAACCGTATTCATTTTGATGCAACTGTCTCTTCTGAAGACCACCACTACACAGAGCCTACAAGGGAGGTCTTAAGGAGAATCATAGGTTGGGTGTTGTTCCCTGATTAACACCAAGCACTGCTCCAACATACTGTGAAACGAGAATCTAAAACAGGCAATATACATTGAAACCTTAATAGGTATCAGGCAAGAAGCAAACCGGTAAATAGGTAGGGGGTACATACAACAATGACCTCATAGGCTCCTTTAAAAGTAGGTTATGCTAATATGTGCAGAATAGGTCAGCACATACAAAACACTCTTGTCTATCCTTCATAAAAGTGTTACTTTTTTTCAACTTTTTTAACCTATGAAGAAACTGAAGCTCAGAGACAGAACACCATTTCCTGAGGAAATAATGGAATTAAATCTTAAATTCAAGTACTTGGACAATAAATAAGTCTCATGTTTCTACTTTTATATCACACTGATAAGAATTGCGTAAGTATCAAGGGTCTTTTAGATAAAACTTATAAATATGTGAGTGGACCCTTCATATGCCTAGAGAACACTAATCTATCATATGTCTTAATATCTTACAGTGCCTCAGAACACTTATCAACCCAACAGTGTAGCCACTAGTACAGACATTCATTTCATGAATTAAGAATTGCAAGAAGCATATGAAATGAAACCTGTGGGTTGATCCTGCAGTAATTAAATGTATTTGGACAGTACACTGAGGACCCACCTTTGCCACATTCGGCTGGTAATGAGTTCCTATGTAACAGCAAAACCCCTCAGCTAGGGCTGCTAATTCAGACCTACAATAATTCAAATGCAATAGCCACTACCTTCAAAAACCCAAAAACTTTAACTCCACTTTTCTCTATGATGTCTTCACTTTACTTAACAGTAAAATAGACTTTTCATTTTTTAAAAGCAGGAAAAAATATCCCTTGCAAATCAAGGCTCAAAAAATTAATGATTCTACCTGCATGGCTTCAGCTTGGGAGCTCCAAGAATAATGCAGGAATGTTTATGGTCCTTTGTTTATGATACATTATTACATAATCAAGACTAATACAACCTGTAATTTTGCATTAATTTTCCCACCTTACTTATTAGTATCTATTTATAGCTCTTTTTAAAAAATGTGCTATGCTTGAAAGATAGCAAAACTTCATCTGTCTTTTTTAAAAAGCCTGTAACTCCATCTTTCTGCCAAGCATGGCTAGATGTGCATTATTCCAGACTAGATAAATCTTCATACACTTCATTCCCATGTGAGTTTGCACCTACACATACACACACACACACACACACACACACACACACACACACAAACACACACATACAAGCACACACATATATACATATGTACCCACCCCATGTGCTCACACACTCACTCATACATACACATATATACATATAAACACATATACCCACAGCCACACACATACACACACAAATATATACACATATATACACATATATACACACATACACCCACTCCCATGCACATACACACACACACACACAGACACACACAGAGGCATACACACACACTCAGGAAATACCTAATAGGGAATGAAAGAGTCAACAGGTCCCAATCTCCTCTTTATTCCATCAAATTTGCATTTACTCATTTATTCAACATTGTTAATAAACATCTGTCATTTCTCCACCAGCCTATAAGGTCCCAGAGTCCCAAACATTCTAGGCAGAGCTCAGTAAGCTAGAAGAAATAGTTACATGAACAGGAACTGCTATGGGAGTTGGTGGATACTTAAGGAGTGGGCACTTTGACTAAACTAGGCCAAGGGCCAATTAAAGGAAAGTCATGAATAGAGGCAGAAAGAGAGTGATAATCCTGGGGTGTTCAGGAAGCCATTCTGCCTGGCTGAAATGCCAAGTAAGGGGCAAAGGGAGACACACGCAAAACTGAAAAGCTCTGTTGGGAGCAGAATTCCCATGGCCATGGGCTGCAGGCTCAAGAGTTCTTGGAGAGCCACCGAGAGAATTTTAATCCAAAAGAATGATGGACGAAATAGGTTCTAGATGGTATGGGGTCTAGTTTTGAAAGGGACACACCACTACACAAAGAGAACGAAGATGAAGTTGTAGCTCTTTTGGACAGATATGAAAGACACCTGCACTGGCCTCTATTTCTCATTCTTAATCATCTATGATTGTATTCCACATACCTCAGTGCCCAGACTGATCCCCAAACTGAGGCCATATTGCAACTTAAGTACGTAATCCGAAGAGACAGAAAGCAGCCAACAGCCCCTTTCAACAAGTGCCCTGTCTTAAATCTCCCTGGTTTTGAAAACACAGATGCTATCCTATTCTATCTGCCCTAACCTCTGACCATATTTCAGTCCTCTCAAACCCATCTTTCTCTAAACAGATAAATTCCTGAATGCTCTCTCAGAATGCAGTGTTCTCTGGATATAGTGAGTAAACCAAAAGTTTAGCAGGTATAAGTCATTTATGAAATGTCACATCCTTTGATATCATCAGGCTAAAAGATAACCAGATGTCTGCAGTCACTAGATTCTCTTAAAAGTAGCCACAGCATCCTATGAAAGGGAGAAATTTTGAGATGTGATTACATTGGATATGAATGCATCTAGGAAGGTGGAAGGGAAAAGACTTTCAGAAAAACATCTTACAAGGATCAAGCTACCAGAATCAGTCTAAACCAGTGGTTGTCAACCTGTGTGTCTTAACCCATTTCAGTGTCAAGTGATCCTTTCACAGGTGTCTCCTAATATCATCAAAACCCACAAATATTTACGTCCTGATTTATAACAGTAGGAACATTACAGTTATGAAATAGCAGTAAAAATAATTTCATGACTGGGGTCGCCACAACATGAGGAACTGTATGAAAGAGTCACAGCATTAGAAAGGTTGAGAAACACTGCTCTAAATCTCCATTTCTGCAAATTTGCTCTTTAGAAAACTGGTTCCATAAGATGCTCTAAAAAGGCAACAGAATCCTCAGCCCTAAAGGGAACACATTTACCATATCCCCCTCTCTCAAGGCTCAAGCACCAATGTCGAGAGAGACAGACATAGAGAGAGAGAGAGAGAGAGAAAGAGAGAGAGAGAGAGAGAGAGAGAGAGAGAGAGAGAGAGAGACAGAGAGACAGAGACAGAGACAGAGAGAGAGAGAGAGAGAGAGAGAGAGAGAGAGAGAGAGAGAGAGATCAAGCCATACCCAAATCTCAGCAAGAAGAGCAGAGTTAGGTATATAGTTACGACCTTAGCCTTGTAGCTATTGACAACTGTTAGCTTCTTAGGAGGGAGAGTCAGTTTTGTCTAAGCGTGTAGTCCCTGGTAAGTGACCATGCTCTGGTAGAAAATCACATATGCAAGAATGAAGGATTTTTTTCTTCAGAGCACAAAGTTGGAGGGGTAGATAAGAAGGGGTGGATCTGGATGAATTGGAAGATGCAGAATGAATTTAAAATGGTTGTACAAAATTCTCAAAGAACAAATTAAAATGTTTAAGAAAAGAAAAAAAGAAAAACAAGGGAAAGGAAGCTATTTGCCTGTTTTAAAGAACACAAGGAACAATAGATATGGAAGGTTCCAAGAACCCTGGAAGCAAAGGAGTCTGAATACTCTAAGTCACCCCCAACTTCTGCAGGTGGGCAAACTGAGGCTCAAGACAACCCATTGTGGCTGGCTCTGCATTGTTAGTCACTGTTCTCAAAGCTGCAAGTGCAGACAGGTGCCATCTGGCAAGGGCTATGCCTCATTCTTGGCAAAGGCCTAGTCATCCTGTTTAAAATTCAAGAAGCCCCTAAATATTTGCTGAGTGGCATTACCAAAAGAAAATTTGGAATTTTTTTATGAAGATGGATTCACTAGCTTATGATTTTCTCATCATTCATTCATTCATTCATTCATTCATCCACCCAGATATACTCACTGAGTACTCTCCTGTGTGTTCTATGTGAACTGCTAGCCTGAGGAAAAAGCTTTAAGACAAGCCAAAGCCAGGCAGTAATTGCACAGACCTTTAATCCCAGCACTCAGGAGGCAGAGGCAGGCGGATTTCTGAGTTCAAGGATAGCCTGGTCTACAGAGTAAGTTCCAGGACAGCCAGACCTACATAGAAAAACCCTGTCTCGAAAAACCAAAACTAACAAACAAACAGACAAGCTAGTATTTCCTCTCCAGGAGCATAGGGCCTAGTGTAGGAGGGAAGGGCAATAACACTGGAAAGGAGTGGCAAGATTTGAGAAGAGACAAAGGTTTGAGATATTTCACCCCCATCCATCCTTCTTCTAGTCTCTCTTTCCAAGGATGGATGTATTTCTCTTACTGTATCTCCATTTAAGTTTCCTTCCCACACCCACCCTCTCACTTTTCCTTATTTGTAGTTCCAAAAAAAAGAAAAAGAAAAAAGAAAAAAGGAAAAGCCAACACACTGTCAGAGTAAAAGCAATTATGAAATCCCAAGTATAGTATGGAGCTGTGTGACCGACCACTCCCCCTGGAAACATCTCCTGGGAAGAGGCATCTGTCCTTTACCATGAGTGGGAAGAGCTGAGGACCTAGTTCTCCATTCAAGAACATGCAAGGGTTGATCTTCACAACACTTTCCACAGCAGTAAGGATTCTAGAGTCTTGACTTTAGATCAATTTGGAGCTCTTCCAGCAGCTGTATTCATATGCATACATGTATGTATGCATGTATGCTTCTGTCTGTCACATCTTTGTCTGTCAGACTGTCTGTCTGACTAATTGAGAGTATTTTTCTTCTCATTTTATGTCCGAGGCCTGAACTTATGTGAGGCTTTCTGAGCCCCTCTTAACCAACTGCCTCCTGATACTCTTCTGAACTCTTCTCCCTGAACCCACAACAATTCCTGCTGTACATAGTAGACTCCATAGAAAATCTGGTAACTTTTCTAATTAAATGATTTCTTTGCCAAACACACTCTCTCAGGTCTGTTGCATCTGGGGATGGAAATAGTGTAGACATCATCTTTTCTTTTTGCTGTTATTTGAATACTCTGAGATCACTTGCGTGTGCAATGCCAACTGTGGCCTCAACTCCTCTTCCTAGCTCTGCCCTACTACCTGTGATTAACTGATGGTAGTATTATTTAAAAATATCACTCTTGTCCATCTGCAGAAGTAGTATACTTCCTCATACCTTGACTTTGGGCTTGGTCACATAATATGCTTTGGTCAAAGAAATGTGTTCAGGCTAGAAGGCATGGCATGACAAAATGGTTGAAGAGAATTCTTGGCTCTGTTGAATTTCTGCCAGCATGGTTGGGTTACCCTACCACTCCCAAGAGGTGCCAGTCTTCCAGCTCTACTATGGCCATACCAACCAAACCCCATCCAACAGACACTAGCTAGATCTACAGAATTACCTCATGGATCCTGGTCTAGATTGACAGGCTTCTCATCTCTAAGCCAAACAATGCTTACTATGGAACTCTAGCAAGACTTATACAGTTAGGTCGTGATAACTAACAGATGCATCTCCCCAAAATCACTCTTCCATATTGACTGAGATATTTGGCTGCTATAACTTCTGTTTTGTACACTAACTCTTACCATGGTACTCAGTGGCCACGTTGCTCTGACATCATGGCTCCTATCACCTATACTCTAAGGAACTACACCTTCCTCTCACTCTTTCATAACTACCTAACCTGAAATTCTCCTAGAACCATTTATCACCTGAATAGCTCTCTCAAATATTTTTCCACTTCCCATGTCCCCATGATCTCCCATCTGTATCCTAAAGACAGTCACAACTTCCCACCCTTTACACCCACAGTATCAGATGTTTTTCCTGTCTTATCATCTTCACTTCTTATCCAAAGAGAACTCCATGGTTCTCTCATCCCTGGTCCTCCTCCTGGAGTAGGCTTCCCCTACTCCAGAACAATGGGTCTATTTCAGAAACCATCTGCCAAATGATGTCAATGAATGCAACTATCACTGCATTCCACTCCTAGCCCAGTTAGCCAGCAATTTGTAACATTCCCCCAATCTCTCTCTTCTTCTTTACATCTTCCAAGCCCTTTGCACCTTGCTTACCCAGCAAACGCCAACAGGGGCTTTCTTTTGCTAGGAAGACCTTCACGATACCCTGAATTTTCCCCCTTCTTTTCAGTTATACACTTTCTCAGCACACACCTACTCCTTTTCCCTCTCAACTTAAAAAAGGAAAAAAAGAAATGGTCCCCTCACATATGACTCCCCCATCTCTCTTCTCCCTCACATATGACTCCCCCATCTCTCTTCTCCCTCACATATGATTCCCCCATCTCTCTTCTCCCAAACCTCCCAAGGCCCTCATCTTAGCAACATTTCTTTGTTCTATCTCTGTCTCTGTCTCTGTCTCTGTCTCTCTCTCTCTCTGTGTCTCTCTCTCTGTCTGTCTCTGTCTCTCTGTCTGTCT
>JADRCD010235783.1:21917-35819 GCA_019843815.1 Montemys delectorum
CTCTCTCTCTCTCTCTCTCTCTCTCTCTCTCTCTCTCTCCAGGCTTGCATTTCCACCTCACCCACTCCTCAGCAGCCTGCCAATAACCTGAAAAAAGAAACAGGAATCTTCCCCCTCTTCAGGATATTCTCTGCAATCTTCCCCTGTATCAAAATTCATAATCTCTGAGATGTCTTTTCTCTCCCCATCCTCTGCCTTCTGGCAGCTATACCCAACATGTCCCCAACTCACACAACTCTTCTCAAAGTTATCAGTGGCTTCTGAAATACTCGAACCAGTACCTATAATGCCTGCCCTGCCCAAATCCTTTCCTCCTGCAACCTTCCTACTCTGGCTGTCTTCCTGTCTATTCTCTGAGCTGCCCTCCTTCCTCTCTAGGTGTTCTTGAAAGCTCATTCCAGTTGCTCTTCTCTTCCAACCTATGGATAACAGTGTTCCCCATGGTTCTGTCAGCAAATGCCTTCAAAACTCTCTCTGGCAGTCTCAGTCCTGGATCCCCAAGAAACGCAGCTATAAGTGGAGCAAACCCAAACTCATTATTTCCCTCCCCCATGTCCCTTTAACCATTGCTCTGAATTGTTCACTCCTTTAGGTCCTCCTCCTTTCAGCAGGCTCAACAAGTCATGCCCCCCTCCCTCCTCTCTATTTCCTCCCTCCTCATTCATCCTTATATCCCAGTGCTATCTTCTATCTCTCTCTCTCTCTTTTTGCTGCCTCTTTCCCCCTTTCTACATCCCTCTGCCCTTCCTTCCTCCAGCCCACTCACCTCGATAATTCAATCCAGACGAGGCTCTCTAATAGCTGATATCCATACCCCCAATGTCTCCCCAATTGCCACCTCTCCTTCTGTATAGCCTCCAAGCCAGAATTAACTTTCTGAAACCTACACTTAAACAGATCACTCCCAGACTTCTAAGGCAGCTCCAAGCGGCAAATAGGAAAGAGTCCAATCTCCTCACATTCAGTTTCCAGAAACAACACTTTTGAAAATTCACCAGACACCAAGCACTGTTCTCATCTTATTCTTGCAGAAATAGAGCAGCACACTTACTACCTCCATGGTAGAGATGGGGAAACTGATGCCTTGGGGCTCCATCACTTGAGGTAACCCAGTAGGAAACTAAGTCAAGAACAAGGCCAGGTCTTCTACCTCAGACAGAAGTGTCTTCCACTTAGACTAATTTGATTAATGATTTGATTAGTCTAATAACCTCTGGCTATCTGATGAGGTTTCTTAAAACCAGACCAGGAGGTCGCCAAAAAATTATTATCTTATCTGGTTTCCTCCAGAACTTAGTTTTCTGATTCTACTGTTTTTAGATTTAATGTAGGGTTTGAAATCCTCCAACTAATCATAAGAAAGTTCTCAGTATACATTGAAAGTTCTACATCTCAATACAGATGTAGAGGCTCACAGCCATTCATTGAACTGAGTACATGGTCCCCAGTGAAGGAGTTAGAGAAAGGTTCTATGGAGCTGAAGGGTTTGTAGCCCCTTAGGACGAACAATTACCAACTAGTACCCTCAGAGCTCCCAGGGACCCAACCACCAATCAAGGACTATACATAGTGAGACTGAATGTTCTGGCAGCATGTGTATAGTAGAGGATCGCAAATTTGATCATCTATAGGAGTAAAGGACCTCGGCCTTGTGAAGGTTTTGTGCCTCAGTGTAGTGGAATGCCAGGGCCAATAAGTGGGAGAGGGTGGGTTGGCAGGCATGGAGAGGGGGAGGCAAAAGGGGTTTGTTCTTGTTGTTTTTGTTTGTTTGTTTGTTTGTTTGTTTGTTTTTTGGAGGGGAACCTGGGAAAGGAGAAATTTACATGTAAATAAAGAAAATATCTTAAAAAAATAAAAAATAAAAAATAAATAAATAAGTACAAAAACAAAAAAACAAAACAAAACAAAAAAAAAAAAACAAATGAAGAAGAAAGCACAGAGGCTCAGACAATATAACCCACCAAAAAAAAAAAAAAAGAAAGTTCTCAGTATTGGATCTCACACATTGTGTACTGTGATCTCACCATCTCCTAGGAGTATTTATCCTGTACATGGGAGAGAGATTGTTTTGAGATTCCTTGAATGAATCCCCCCCCCCAAGATTGATTACATCGATGTCTACCCCAAGTACCCAGTGTGACTTCACTTATTGGTATATTCTTTAAGAAGCTAATTAATCTAAAATGAGGTCATTAATATGGGCCTCATCCAGCCTGAATGTTGTCCTTCTATAGAAGCAGAAAATGTATACATAGCCAAGAACAAAGTAAGCAGGCTGTACAGACACAGTGGGGACACAACCAGAATTTCTAAGCCAAAGAGAAAGGCCTCAGAAGGAACCAGGCCAGCAGACACACAGAACCTGGACTTACAGCCAATAGTTTACTTGGCACCCATGGCCTGTTAATTGAGAGGAATCGCCTTCAGAAATCCTCAATTCCACAGTAGGCTGATGCTTTGGTCAGTTCTAGTCACAAAGGAAAATGGAAAATACTAATGGAATGTTAAAAATAGGAAAAGCCAAGGAAGACAGTAGATGAGAGAAGTGATACAAGCCACTGTAGGTCCTAGGCCTGGGACAAACATCCCAGAAAGGTTAGCATCTCCCAAAACAGGGCTGCTTTCTGACAACACATTTGATTTATATTTCTATACCAAGAGATATCACTAGGAAATTGATTTTAATTACCCCTCCAATCCACAGTGTAACTAATGGAGAGTGTGGACTAACAACCCCTATGTCATCAAATAATCCTGTTTTTAAATGGAAGTCTCACTATACCTACCCAGGCTGGCCTAGAACTCTTAGGCCCAAGTAATTCTCCTGTTTCTACCTTAGTCACGGTCCCCAGCTAAGACATTCAAAAAAGAAAACCACAGCCCGAGAGGTAGCTCAGCTGCTAAAGACTAAGCCACTTTTTCAAGATAAACGGATCAGTTTAGAGAAATTAATATGTATGTTATGTATGTGCATATATATATCAACATGGGTAGTTGCAAAAATTTAGAAAAAGCAAGATACAGACTATCTGATGATACTATTTATATAAACTTAAAGAAGACTCGTACAGAACAACATAACGCCATATGTTGCTTACCTAGGCTTGTAAATGTACATAAAAGCATGAAAAACATTTCCTGCAGGTTCTTGTCAACAGCATGAGAGTTCTCTCTAAAATGGAGTTTTTTAACCTAAGTGCTTATTACTATTGTACACTAGGTAATTCTTTGCTATGAGGGTTACCTATGCACTTAAGAACATTTAACAACATCTTTGGCCTCTACTGGGTGACAATAGCATCCCCCAAATTTTCCTGGTTGAGACCCACTACTCAGAAAAGAGAAAGAACAATTTACTCTGAAAATGAATAGCTATACTTGTTAAATCTATATTTGTCATGTTTTTTTTCCTGCAAAAGAAATTACTGGAAACAAACACATTTATTTGAATGACAGAAATATGAAGGGTTGTATTTTCCTGAATTTTAGACATTTATTAAATAAAAAACTATCATCTACAATAAGCAAACTGTCACTTTTAAAAAGAAGGCCTTTTGTCAGACAGGCAGGGTAGCTCACTCCTGTAATCCTAGCATCAGAGAGACTGAAGCAGAAGGACTACCAATGAATTTGAATCCATCTTAAGCTACAGAGTGGATTTTGTCTCTAAATATAAATGTCTCAAGAAAAAAAGAAAAAAGAAACAAAGTAACAAGGAAAAAAGAAAGAGAGAGGGGGGAGGGAGGGAGGGAGGGAGGGAGGGAGGGAGGAAGGAAGGAAGAAAGAAAGAAAGAAAGAAAGAAAGAAAGAAAGAAAGAAAGAAAGAAAGAAAGACGACATAAAGGGCTGGAGAGATGGCTCATTCATTGGTTAAGAGTGTACACTAATCTTCTAGAGGTCTCTAAGTTAGTCCCCAGCACCCATGTCATGCAGCTTACAACTACCTGTAACTCTAGCTCCAGAATATTCTGACATCTCTAGCCTCAGCCAGCATGTGCACTCACATAACCATAATCAAACACATATACACACACACACACACACACACACAGAGAGAGAGAGAGAGAGAGAGAGAGAGAGAGAGAGAGAGAGAGAGAGAGAGAGAAACATTCAGATATATAGCATTGAAATTAAAAACAAAATCATTTAAAAATAAATAAAAATAATAATTTTGCTATCAAATAAATAGGAATGGCAGGCCAAGATGAGATGGCCTGAGTTAAACTGTATCTCTGAAAAAGCTTTGCTGAAGTCTGAACCCCTAGATCTGACTTGGGAATGGAGTCCATGCTCATTTCAGAAGTGTGATGGTGCCAATCTGAGTAACCTGAAAGACGAGCCTCTAGGCAAACCTGTGAAAGACTATTTTATCCTCTGGCCACCTCTGTGGGCAATTGTGTTAGTTATGTTACTTGAGGTAGGAATAACCGCACTAAAAGTGGGTGGCACCACTCCCTAAGCTTGGGTCCTGGACTGTATGAAAAGAGAGAAAGCTAGCTGCAAAAGCATTTGTTGTTCTCTGCTTCCAGATTGTGGGCACGATGTGATCAGCTGCTTCAAGTTCCTATTGTTTTGACTTAGCTGTCTTGAACTGAGTGTTCAAGTAAACCCTGTACCCCTTGCGTCGTTTGTTTTTGTGGCTTGGTTGGTTGGTTTGTTGGTTTGTTTTTGAAGCAACAGGAAAAGAAATTAAGAGGACAGCGACCTAAATCTATTGAATGGTGATCCCACAGGAGGAAAGAGATCTGGACCCAAGGACACAGTGATAAAACAGTCATGGGATAACGGAGGCAGACTCAAAAAATGTCAGACTCAAAAGATGTCACAGCAAGACAAAAAGCACCAAGGGTTGCTGAAAACACCAGAAGCTAGGAAGGGATGTAAAGTATCCCCTTAAAACCCTTCAAAGGAAACCTGGCCCCGCCAGCCTGGCACAGGAACTGTGAGGGGATGCATTCCCACCGCCTTTAGATGCCCACATATTTTGTGGCACTTTATTGGACAGAGCTGCATTAGGTAACTGAAACTGTGAAAGAAACTAATCACTTTTACAAACGTCCTGTATGGCTGAGAATATCATCATTTTTTTTCCCTCCAACCTGTGGAAGCTCCTGTTTGTCAATATGAAGCTCACATTGTGATGTTTCAGGGGTCCTGAGTCTCAGCCACTCTCACTTCGACTGTGCAAAACAAGATAGAAAAGAAAGGACTTCACACCAGACAGGACATTGGTTCGCTGAGTTTTGCAGGGTTGGACCTTGGTTTCCTCATTGGAGCAACAGGAATGTAAATAAATGCCAGCCAGAGAAACATCAGAAAGTCAAAGTAAAATTAAGTATATCAACTAATGGAGTATAAAGATGATCACCAAGGACAGCAGCAGCAGTGAAGTACAGGCATCTCAAGCCCAGAAGACAAGATGTGTGCTACAAAGGGCAGAGCTGGAGAAGTGACGCATAGAGGAGCCCAGAAGATCTCGAGTTGGATCCCAGACATTGCTTTTGCTTTTGATTGTGACTGTGCCCTGATATTTTTCCTTCTTGAAAGAAGAAAGTATTTTAGTGGAGCCTACAGTTAAGAGACCTTGAATGTTAAAAGATATTGGACATTTTAAATTGATTGAACTTTTAATATGTAAAGACTATGGAACTTTAGATCTTGGGGATGAATAAAAAAGTAAGGGTTGAGGCTTAATAGTGATGTGTTTGTATGTCAAGTTGACAAGGGGTCAATTGTACTAGCTGGTTTTGTGTGCCAACTTGACACAGGCTGGAGTTATCACAGAGAAGGGAGCTTCAGTTGGGGGAGTGCCTCCATGAGATTCAGTTGTGGAGCATTTTCTCAATTAGTGATCAAGGGGGTAGGGCCCCTTGTGGGTGGTGCCATCCCTGGGCTGGAAGTCTTGGGTTCTATAAGAGAGCAGGCTGAGCAAGCCAGGGGAAGCAAGCCAGTAAGGAACATCCCTCCGTGGCCTGTGCATCAGCTCCTGCTTCCTGACTTGCTTGAGTTCCAGTTCCTCTGGTGATAAACAGCAATGTGGAAGTAAGCTGAATAAACCCTTTCCTCCCCAATTTGCTTCTTGGTCATGTTGTTTGTGCAGGAATAGAAACCCTGACTAAGACAATCACCAACCAAAGAGCATTCATGGGACAGACCTAAGCCCCCTACACATATGTAACAGATGTGCAGCTTGGTCTTTCATGTGGAACCCTTAACAATTGGAGCAGGTGCTATTTCTGACCCTGTTGCCTGCCTTTGGGCTCCTTTCCCCTAACTGGGCTGCTTTGTCTAACTTCAATAGAAGATAAGTCTAGTCCTACTGCAACTTGATAAGCCAATGTGAGTGGATATTCGTGGGAGGGGGTCCCCTTCTCTGAGGATAAAGGCAGGGGGAGTTGGGTGAAAGGGAAGGACTGGGAGGAGAGGAGGGAGGGGAGGCTATGATCAGGATGTAAAGTAAATAAATGAATTGATAAAAATAAATTAATTAACTTAAAATGTTTACAAAATGCAAACTATTATAATCTACAGGCTGTATTTCACACCTAGACTGAACCGACAACCCCAAGAAATACAATTAACTTGATACTTTTACGGGGGGAAAAAAATCTGTCTGTTAATGTGATTATTTTTACATTTGCTAAGAAATCTTCATCCAGTCTCAGAAGACTAAATCAGGGAAAGGAAAGAGATGCTGAATATGGTAGCAAAACCTAAAGCCAACTGAAGTTTTTACACAACACTTTCTAATTTAAAAAAAAAGAAAAAACCAAACTTGCTCCCATTTTCTCTTTTACTTTATGTTTAAGTCTAACATGTAATCAACCAAGTTTTGCCATGTGGACTGCATGCAAGAGTGACTCTCTTGGATGAATGTTCTTGAAGAGGAAGACAGGAAGGACCAAAGCTCAGAACACAGGTAGGAAATAGAAGGCCACACAAGGCTCACACACCTACACAAGCCAACAACAACAACAGGCAGTGACAGTAAACAGCTGGGTCCAACACAGGATGCGGTCATAATTGTTAGTCTTAGCTGTTAATCTCAACATGGTTTAGAACATGACAGCTGTACAGGAGGTGATGACTGGTGGAAGATGGAGCCTGGTTGGAAAAAGTAGACCACTTCTACTGTTTAATTCCTACTGCTTCCTGACCACCATTATGTGAACTGCTCTGCTTGACCACACCTTTGCCATGATGGATTGATATCCCTGAAACAATATGCCAAAATAAATCCTTTCTCCTTTGAGTTGCTTATGCCAAGAAATTTGTCAGGAGAGCAAAAGAGGTAACTGGCAAAAAAAAAAAAACATGCACAAAAGGACATCTGAACCCCAGATCTCACAATGCTTTATGGGACATCAGTTTCTAACAGGGTAAATATCAGTTCAAACCCCTCCTACTGTGTTTCCAGTTCCAAAATGGCTGGATACCATTGGATTTTCCTTCTCTTGGAAAACACTTCCAGTAAACTACTTTTCACAAAATTTGTTTCCTTCTCCTGTTCTCACATTTAACACATGTGGTACCAGAAAGTCCCTCCTGGGATCTAACAACCCTCCCACATTAAAATGATGGCAGTTTCCTTGTGTTCTGGGCTCTGTTTGCAAGTCTAGATAGTAATAACTTCCCTATTCCAGTATTTTCCACTCATAAGGATTATTTGTGTGGCTTCCAATTGAGAGAGTCCTGAGCACACATTAGCTTTGGCTCCTTCCTTTCATTGATGGGACACATGGGCCAATAGGCTATAACATTCCTTCAGGAAAAATCCTCAGACTTCTCCTCTCCTTCAAAGAGATGATGTTCCAAAAAATGTCAGAAATTTCAGACAACTTCCAATTTAAAAATATATGAAATATTCTATATATAGGACCAGAGTAGGCTCAGAAGTAAAATCAGTAGAAACGGCCTGGATGCTGCCCAACCCTCTCCTACCTCCATCCTTTTGTGAATCCTTTTACCAAACAGAAATAAAACATCATACACTGGTAACATTTGCAATATAGGGTAATTACAAAATAAACTTGTTATATATTATCCCTTTAAGTTTTCAAAGTTTTCATTAAAAAAAAAAACCATTAGCATCCCCATATTACAGATGAGGCACAGTCAAAGAGGTTAAGGGCTTACTCAATGTTAGATCAACAGTGAGAGTGTAGCCCATATTGAACCCTGGCATCTGCCTTCAAATCACACATGCATGACACTGAGGTCAGAGTCAAAAAGGGATAAAAATATATCAGCCTCAGATCTAGATACTATTTGCTCCCAACGCAGGTATAGCTGGGGATTCCATCCACCTCCCCAGCCTTGCCTCCATGCAAAGAGATTGACAAGGACCTTAAAGCCACTCACCATGCAGTTTCTGAAAGTATCTGTTTCTACCTTCCTTTTTTGTACATTATTTTTACTTAATAGATAACCAAATGATCCCTTTCCATCCTCCTCCCTTTGGACAAGTCCCTAGAATAAATCATTTTGACTGAGCTTCTCCAGGGTGCTGGGCCTGGTGTGCATTGATTTGCAAAGACAGATGTAGGCCCTGGCCCTGGTGGAGATTTCAGTCAAGTGTGAGAATCAGAGATTGAACAATAAGGTTGGGTGATGTAAGACTGTACTGAGACAAAGCCCTGTGAGGCATAGATTCCCACACATGGACAGAGATGGAGAGAGCCATGAAGAGGGGACTTTGACCTTCCCCAGAGAAGCAACTCTAGTGCTAGAAAAAAAAAGGGGGGGGGCTAAGTAGAGAAGGAAAAGAGAAGTCTAGGAAGAGAGGGCATTTTGAGAAAGATGATGTAGTGAGAATGAGCAAGTCAAAGAGGAAACACTAAAAGAGCACTGGGCTGGGATGGGGAGAAGGACAAGGCTTAGTACACAATGAGGGAGGAGGTGTAGAGAGGGCTTAGGCTGAAAAGGCCAGGAGGAAGGATGCATGCAGTCAGAAGCAGTGGAAAACAATGTAGGGGGGGTAGGAGAAGAGATGACATTATATGCTCTGACAAGTCAGAGAGATCCGTAACCAAAGGCCTGCTCTAAAGAACTCGGATAGGAAATAGACAGCCTCTGGCCAATACCAGCTGCCTCCTTGGTCTAGAAAAACACAGTTGTTCTTCTAATTTGCTTTCAGTAAATGTTTCATTACTCTTTGGGTGGCTCTTTCCTATGGGGCAGTCACAAAGACTCCCCTTAAACCTTCTTCAAGAGCACTTGCTGTAGAAAGTAGAAGGGACAAGAGACCCATCAGCTACCCTTTGGACCCATCAAGCATTTGAATGAAGCCCACTCCCTTGGGGATGCTTCCAGTCAATGGCAAAAGCCTACAGGGACACAGTAAAAGTTCTGTCCTACCCTATGAGGGATTCACTCCTCTGACAATCAACTTTTTTGCTTGGAGACTTCCCTGAATCTAGCTGGGGATTTCTCAGAGCTGTATGACATTTGAGGGTCTTATCTGTTGCAGTTTGAATATAAAATGTTCCCCTGGGCTCATTTGTTTGAACACCTGGTCCCCAGTTGATGGTACTGGTTTGGAAATTATGGAACCTATAAGAGATAGGGATTTCCTTGAAAAAAATGGGTCTTTGGAGACAGGCCTTGAGGTCTTATAGCCCAGCCCCCATTTTGATTCATCTCTCTCTGTTTCCTAACCAAGAGATATAAAACGACCAGCTGCCTCAAGCATACAGCCGTGCTTTCTCCACCAGGACAGAGTCTCAGTCTCTACAAATTATGAACCAAAATAAGCTCTCTCCTTCATTAAGTTGTTTTCATCATGTATTCTGCAAAAGAGAAAAGGTAATATATTGCCTAATCTTTCCATCCTTCTCTCCACTATACTCATGGAGGTAATTCTCTGTTATGTCACATCCCTACGCAATCCTATTTGATGCAGGCCTGTTAGAGAACCCTTGCCTCATACCCCACCCATCCCCCTCATCCTACTCCTGCCTTAGACCAGACTTCCTAAAAAGGGCTGAGAGCATCCTCATTCCCTCAGCCCTTCTTTCACAGGGGCTCTCTGATATTGGCACAGCACATTCTGCCATTCCTTATAGCACCCTGCCCAAGATCTAGGCTCCCAGCCTAGATCTGAAAATATCAAGAACCATTTGTTTCCAAGGAAAGCACTAGATGAGCCTTGCTAAAAGCTGTGTTTCCTTACTGTCAGTCAAACCAAGAGCTCCCTAGAAAAGAATTTTATGAACCACACCCATGAAAATCAGGTCCTGAGTGACGCTCTAAGGGCTCCAATAAGGGAGGAGTCAGCTGGAAACTCTGGGACTCTGTAGCCCCCCATTAACTAGAATAGTTTCACTTCTGTCTTATTTCATATTGCTATGCTTTTGCTATGGAAATCCTGTGCAAGAGTTCATTTAAAACAAACATAAAAAGTTTGTTGCCATAAGCAAAAACATGTGTAATTTAAAAACTATCAGAGTTTCTGGTAATGGTGAGCTATTTCTAGTAAGACAACTGGAAATATGGGTAAAATATAAACCAGGTCCTATTAAAATCATCAAAATGCTTATCAGATAGTAAAGAAAGACAATCCAATAAGGAAAGGAATAGGGAACCTAGGGAAGTACAGAAAAGACTTTTGCCTTGAGGGCATCTTCTAAGTCAGGGAAAACTTAAACATTGTTTTGACAACCTGACAGGCCTAGAGCAAACAAAACTCCACTCTCAAGACCTGTTCAAGAGAGGGGCAGCAAAAGGAACCCTTCCTACAATGGCATCTTAAGGCTCAGGAGGGAGCAGAAACCAGAGAGTCAGTAAGCTGGGTGAGACTCACCTGTTACACAGGGCATCTCAAGCTTTTGATTTCACATAAGGATACAAAGATCTACAATGCTCTCCAACATAAGCTAGGGGGAAAATGTTTCTAGAGAAAAGTGTTTTCTTCAAAGCAGCTTTAATTATACTTATGAATAATTTTCATGCATAAAGATCAGCACACTCTCAAAGACAACCAGGCATTCTGTAGAACCAATAGAAATGATGGACATGAGTGAGCTGCACTGCTCCTCTACTCTGAGACCCTATTGGTGATGGAAATGCCTCTGTTGGGTCACAGTAATCTAAATAATTCTGCAGAGATCAACACATTTGGATTGGACTCTATCCTTCTTAACAAGATAGAAACCTTAACTTCTAGTAATAAAACCCTCAGATTCCCCAAAGGACATCCACAGGTCCTGAGAATACTATCCTAGACTCAACCTTATGTTATCATTAAGAGAGACTCCTTTAATTCCATCCTCATGGGAAGATGGAAGGCACTAGAAAGATAAGAATGATTCCACTTCAGGCCATCACTACTACACTATAGCCCCCCTTTCCACTTTCTTCCTCCTCCCCAATAGTTTTGACCCTGCCTGCCCTCCCTCTTGATCAAGACTGTTCTCCTAATTAGAATAAACAAATGTCAGGAAGCAATTACAGCAGAGAAGGAGGCAGATGGTGGAATAGTGGCACTCCGGTATTGCATTAAGCAGTAACTTGCTATCTCTTCAAAGTTTCTGTGCTTTAATTAAGCATCGTTATAGACAGGTTCAATGAGCTTTGGAGTGGGGTTTATCAAATTAGCTTCTTGCAGAGCTGATGCTATGTGATTGCAAGAGGTGTTCCTGGCGCAAGGCTAAGTTGCCTGAGAGAGCCCAGGAGGGGAGCAAAGGGCAAGGTGCCCCAACCCAGCCCTCAGCAGACCAAGGCAGAGATAAGACTAAGAAGCAGGAATGGCAAATTAGCTAGCACATCAATGGACACTGAAGTAGGGGAATCAGATGTCCCCAAGCACCCCTTCCTCCCCCTCTATCCTCTTTCTGTGTCTGGCATGAAAGGGGATAGACAGAATCTAGGAGACAGTAGTGTATGAGCCAAATCATTGAACTGTGGTTCCAGTCCACCCTGCAATCGAGAAGTTTGTAATTTAGGATTTTTAAATTTTTTCATTTGCCAAATGAATATACTCATTCTAATTGCTAACAATTCTTAAATGCCAATGATGTGCTAGGCACTCTTGTAAGAATTTTGTGTGTTTAATTTGACTCTTCTTTGTGCACTTTTGTAAGGTCCTATGATTGTGACCACCATTCAACTTAGTGGGTGAGAGGTCTTAGGTAAAACTGCCAGCCTTGGAAGTTTTATCACTTCCCAACCAGATAACCTTAACCCAGAACCCCAGCCTCACACACAGTCACAAAGCACCACAAAGCAGAATGAGCCATACTACTCAAATGAGCCACCGCCATGCCCAACATAGAAGCACTGTGCTGAAGAAAACAAGGCATGAACTTGAGCCCATTTATATGAAATGCAGGAGAAAAGAAAACCAGTATATAAGTAACCTTGGAACAAAATGTCTGTGTTTGCCTGGGGCCAGGGGTGTGAACCATCAAGAGGCACAGGAGGGAATTCATTCTGGGGTGGTATGTGTGTTTCAGGTGTTGAGCATGATATTTGTTACATGGGTACAGACAATTGCCAAACCCAGCTAAGCTGCAAACTTTATTTCATGTGTTTGAAAGACCTAATTACTAAATGGCTGTATGCGAAAACATGAATGGCCACTGTGGTTTGTGTTGTGATTCACTCACTTAACAAATACGGATTCAGCACTTGGGATGTGCCAGACAATGTTCAATTGTTCAGGTGCACACAACAGTTTGAAATGATGAAAGTGGTTGCCTTTGTGGGTCTTAAAAAGGTAATGAGCAAAGATGGAAGAGACAACTTGAGCGCCCAATGGTGATGAGTGAGTAGTTCTGAATGAAAGGACAGAGGGAAGTGGGAAGTAGAGCTGCTGAGGGAAAATACAACTGAAAACAAGTGACTCTGTTGTCTTAGCCAGGCAAGTGAGCAGAGGGAGAGGAGTGGTGGGGAATCATGCCTTCCCGAGGAGAGGATGCATATAGACTCTGTGTTCTCCCTGCTCTTACCCACAGTCCTCTCTCCACCCAGAGCCATCCTGGTATCTACCTTGAGGTCTAGATACTCCCTGCCCTGCTGCCTCTTCTTATAGCCAGCACAGCTGTCTGCCAAAGTCCTAGACCCTCTGCTCCCTCCCTTCTTCTCTCCCTCCCTACCCCTCACACCTCTGCCCCTTAGTACCACTTGTTCCTTTAGAACATATTGCCACCTTCTAGGTGCAGACTCACTTCCTTCAACTAGAAAAACAAAACAGACCTCCTGGGAGGAAGAATGGAGAGACCTGTGGGGCTGGATCGACTTCATCCCAATAAGATAGTCAGTGTAGGGCCCAGGGAGTTCTTGTTGCCATCCATATAAGTAACCACTGACTGGAGGAGATACAGGATCACAAAACAGAGTGAAACCTGAGGACACACATGTAAAGCATGAATTAAACAACATAGGATGCCGTGTATTCTCAGTACTATAACAGTGCTGGACCTGTTGTGATCTTACCTCCCAGCCCATGCTTGGAATACATACCTTGTGATTATCTCTGACTAAATAAGATGCCACTTATTCTTTCATTTTATCAATTAAGACATGTGCTCAAGGTCACAGGGCTGAAACAGAGTTGAAGCCATGTCTACCCAACTCTAGAAGGTCCAGACTAAGAGATTTGATGACATCCAGGGACCAGATGGATTTAGTGCAGAGTTTTATCAAACCTTCAAAGAAGACCTAATACCAATACTCCTCAAATTATTCAACAAAATAGAAACTGAAGGTACTCTACCAAATTCGTTCTATGAAGCTACAATTACTCTTATACCTAAACCACACAAAGACCTAACAAAGAAAGAAAATTTCAGACCAATTTCCCTTCTGAATATCGATGCAAAAATACTCAACAAAATTCTTGCAAACCGAATCAAAGAACACATCAAAACGATCATTCACCATGATCAAGTAGGCTTCATCCCA
>JADRCD010235784.1:7174-30713 GCA_019843815.1 Montemys delectorum
TCTCTCTCTCTCTCTCTCTCTCTCTCTCTCTCTCTCTCTCTCTCATTAATGTATAGCAAATTGCCAAGCATATGGACCACAGAACCTCAGTGTCATAGTCCCAAGTAGATGACAAATCATCTCGAGGAGAAAGAACCCTTAATCTGACTTTCACAAGTCCCCAGCTGGATGCATATGCTTTCCTTTGCTGGCTTTCGGGTGTTCTTAAGCTAGTCCTCCCAAGTCACCATGTGTTATGAACTCCACCCAGAACCCCAAATCTACTCCATTTCTCTCATTTGGAGAATCATTTCATCTTTGCCAAGTTTTGTGTTGTTGTTTTCTGCCAAAATCGGCCCCCAAGTCCCCCGAACTGTGATCATGTACGCATCAGTCTTAGCCAAAGCTTGCGATTTGCATCTAAAGCTTGACTTCATTACTTACCACTTGGACAGGCAACTTCCCTTGCCTCCGAAACGGGAGTAAGAATAATGAAGCCTTATCCTTCAAATAGGTTACTGCAACGTGTAAATCACTCAAATTGGTTACAGACGGTTACTGATAGACAATAAGCCCCTTCTCTTTCAAAGTTCACTACACTGCGTAGTTTTGAAAGTTATTTCAATTTTCAATTGTAATTTTACAAACCACTCTCAATATTTGTTCTTGAAACCACAGACGCAGGTTGGCTTTTTGTTTGTTTGTTTTTCACCCCCAGGTTTCTGCAGCCAGAGCTGAGCCCTCCTGGGTGCTTTTCTGCTCCTTGGGGGAGCTAGGGCTAGAATATCTTTGCTCCTGTGTCTGATTTGTTAGTCAAGAGGCCGGAGGAAGCTGGGAGCTGAGCGGTGCTTTGTCTCTCTTTCTGAGGCTGACTTGGAATACCTTGTAGCTTTTCATAGAGGTTGGACTTAGGTGGTAGCTGATTTCCCACAGAGAAGATGAAGTCGGTAGAACCTAATCTCGAAAGCCTCAGCATGTTCGTCCCTATTGGTTGGTCAAAAGGAGGTCACAGATTCCGTCTACGTAGACCAGGAGAAGAAACGGACTCGAAGAGAGAAGCAACATGAACACCGGAAAAAAAAAGGGATGGATAGGATCAGCTTAGGAGACAACCTACCACAAAAATACTCAAATAATTTCAACAGAATATTTTCTTTCTCAGTTAGTTATCACTTACATGCAATCCTAGGATGATATATTTTCTCTCACGTTGCCTGATAGTGTTCTGTTAGTGTCATGCACTCTCTTAACCAAACTGATACTAGAATGTAAGAACAAAGGTCTAGCAGGTGTGGGAGGAGAAAATGACTTTCCCACGTGAGACGACATCCTCATAGTCCAGAAGAAAGGGGAAGTTGTGCGTGTCTGCTGTGCCTCTCTGCCTCTTAGGGAGTGGCATATATTCTTTTATTTTCCTTACATCTTTATCAGTTTCCCTCTTTTAATTCCTTGCTAATGTCAATGTGAAAAAATAAAACCACAGGTCTCAGCTCCAAGAGGATAAGAGTCAGTGTATTCTGTAGACGCATGAGAGACTGTGGCCCAGAGATATAGATTTATGTTACCCTAAATACTGTGATCCAATGTTGGTAACATGTTCCTGAACCTTTTTTATAGCAACAGAACAAAGAAATCTATAGTGAAGATATCTTAAATATATTGCTAGAAACATCAGGTAGGTCAAGAAATCTCTGCTATTTTTTTTCCTGGAAGCTTCAGTTAACACTGGGTAGTTACAAATGGACTCCTGTTTTTGAAGAGCCCAAAGGGTGTACCGTCACTCTTCATGTGTTACCATAGTGATAGCAGGAGCTTGGTCCTCTGGCTGGAGGCTACAGGCACCTCTGGCTGAGGTCTACAGGCACTCTCTCGGAAACCCAAGGTCTCTTTTGTTTTTCATCAATCCTAGATGCTTGCACTTGATTGTCACATAACCTCTCCTCTTTAAATTGTATTTCAAAGACTGATGGTTTGTGAGGAGCATTCAAGGGTTAGATTTCCATCAAGAGACACAAGTATGTAAAATAGAGCTGTGGAGGATTTGAAAGATGAATTTGAAGCCAAGATTTGTGTGTTCCTTTTCCTCCACGGGGTCCAAAAATGGCTCGACTGTTTTTTTCAGAGTAGAATGTAGCCAACAGCTGTAGGGATGTCACTGGTCTTTCCTTTCTGCTTTGTCCCAGGCAACTTCTTACTTTCACTAGTGGGCAAATATGGGTCACAACTGTCTAAAAGTGCTGCAGAGTACGGTGTGTGTGTGTGTGTGTGTGTGTGTGTGTGTGTGTTTGTGTGTGTGTGTGTGTTTGTGTGTGTGTGTTTGTGTGTGTGTGTGTGTGTGTGTGTGTATGTGAATCCACAGGGGAGAGCCATCGGAAACTTGAGTTTCACTAGCTTTTGTTTCATTTGTAAGTTTCGATTACTTTGATTTTTTTTCAAGAGAAATTTTATCACTAACTCAGAATTGTTTTCAAATTATTACAAGGTGAGGATACACATATATATATATACACATAGTTTACCATGTTACTAGCAGAGAAAATAGAATAACCTCCTTAAATAGAAAGTGTTATTTAAACTACATCAGAGATTAGCCTAGAGGTCCACAGCACGGCTTCTGGAGAGAATGCTGCCCCCTAGAGGGACTTTGATATCTGTGAGGGCTGTTTGGCTGTGATGTTAATTAGTGGGCGGGGCCAGTGAGGCTGGAGCCTTGAAATATTTGCAGGAGACAATTCTGCACGTGAAAGAATTGATTTCCTTGACATTTATAGATTCTACTGGACTTTCATATGTAGATATGACACCTTCACAATTATCAGTTTTTTGCTCATGTGTTACCCAAATTATTAAAGAATTTGGTAAATGTCTTCATCTATGGTTTGGAGTCACCTTAGCTCACACAGAGAGCAGTAGACATTACAAGGGTGTTCTTCGTACCACAGTAAAGACGCGCCTCTCACGGCTCCATTCGTTCTCTAAGGTCCTTTACATCTTGAACTTGTTGATATTTCATTGCAAATTACAAATTGTGGCATGGAGGCATGTGTATCTTAGTGGGTTATTTTGGGGGTGTGGATAAGTGTGTCTGTGTGTAATGTATGTGTAGATGAGATTTGATAATAGATGTCTTCCATGAACGCTTTCCATCTTACATACCACACTGAACCTGGCGCTCAGGGATTGAACTAGTTTCCTGAGCCCTGGGGAATCCTGGCCTCCATTGTCCAAGAGCAGTAGGATTCTAGGTGGACCATCATACCTTCCAGGCATTTACACATGTGCCAAAGGGTCCAGCCTTGGGTCTTTATGCTTGACTGGCAAGCATTTTACCCATAGAGCAATCTCCCTAACCCATTTTCATTTAACTGTGCTTCATATTTCTTTTAGGTATAAATAGATTACATTGTGGATGAGTGGTCTGGTTTGATTGGAGGGTGCTGTTTTGCTGCTTATTATGACAATTCAGTGTCTGTTAATAAAAGCCTCTATTATTAAATAATTAAGGGGACACAAACATTATTTCAATCACACTTTAATGTATTATTAAATTAACTGGCCTGGCTTTTAGGAAACACTTATGTTTGTGACAGAGTCACAAAAGAGAACAAGACATTGCTTGGAGCCTGGCCGTGTAGTGTGGAAATGGAGCAGTGTCAACAGCTGTAATATGGGAGACAGATGTAGGGACCTGAGTGAGTAGCAGCGGACTATAAGGGAGAGGCCGTCAGTGTTTGGGGTTTTGGTGAGTGGAGGGAGGAATGTTGATTCTTCCTGGGAAGCTGAACCTAAAAGGCAGAATACAAATCCCTTGTCTTAGGGAGACATACCCTCCTTCCCTCCCTAGTCCCTCACCATCTATGGCTGGCTCCCAATCATGATAGTAGGAGAACTGGCCATATCCTTCCCTGGTTGCAACTCTCAGGAGAGTGGGCCCTGCACCTCTCCTGGGCAGCAAGGTAGAGCTGGCCCTGGTATAGTGGGGTTTGTTGTTGAGCTGGCTCTGAAGACTTGAGAGCAAGAAAGCCATTCTGTTGACCAACTCAGTTAACTCTTGGGCTCAGAGATCTAGATCTTTGAGTTGGTCCGTCCCAACATCTACCCAATTAATGAACTGCTGGAGTACATGAAGGGTTCGGTTCTACAAATACAAAACTACAGGATCTCCGTGACACAGGGTAACAAGGGGAGAGGAGTCCCAGTGAGGTTTCAGTATGGATAGAGTAGCAGAAGCCCAGAGGTCTACTACCACACCGATGAATCATTGCAATGAACATTTGCAAACAAAGAAGTGTGGACAAAAGGATATGCTGTGTGACAGAAATACTGTGACACACTGTGGCTTCCACAATGAGATTTTTTTCCTCCTCTATTGTGGGGATGTTGCACAAGTAGAGGATAGATAAGAAGGAGGGAGACGTGAGTAGAGTAGGATTGGAGTGCATGGTGTGAAATTTACAAAGAACCAACAAAAAGTTTTAAAAAAATGAGGACTTTCTTTTAGAAGTGGAGATAGTAGTTTCATGATATGAAAAGCAAAGAATTCATATAAAGGAATATTTTCCCCAGTTGCAAATATATATGTATTTTGTAATTACTTTTCATTTAGAAGGTAAACAAACATCAACATAATATAAAACACTGATGCCCAGAACTTTTTCATTTACTATTTTGAAAATTTGCTTGCTGATGAATGAATGTGGCTGTGATGTGTCACTGTTTTAAAAATTCAAGATTATCTCTTGTTTCCTCCAGGGGAGGAAAATCCCTTGTCTTTGAAATTTTCCAAGGTGTTTACAATTTGGAATATCTACTAGCAACTCATCCAAAAGAATTTGCCTCTAATGGCTTTCATCCTTAAATCAAAGTGGAACATCTTTAAGCAAAGGAAATGAGCCTATTGGTATAATTAACACACGTCAAAACATTACTCTATTAAACACTCAAGAGTTCACGTGTTGAGTTTGGTATGATGGCACACACATTTTAGTCTAAGCACTTGGCAGGTGGAGGCAGGAAGGCTGTGAGTTCAGGCTAGCTTAGTCTACAGTGTGAGATTCCTACACTTGAAAAACAAAAATAAAAACAAAACAAAACAAAACAAAAACAAAAACAAAAACAACCCCCCCCCCCCCAAAAAAAAAACCCTCTAAACCAGCAACACCAAAACAGCAAAAAAGAGGAAAGGAACCACTTGGCTTGAGTAAATTGAGTAAGAGTGAGAGAGTTTGGCAGCAGCTCCCCTTGAATTTTCATGGTCCCAGTTTCAATACCTTTAAAACAAGGTGGTTTCTAAGCAACCCTGTGTGTCTTATTTTTCTTATGGCTGTGACAAAATACCTGTGACAAAAACAGCTTAAAAGAGGAAGGATTTCTTCTGGCTCTTGTTGTAGATGATTTGGTTCATGATTGGTTCCACATGTTTGGTAAGAACACTATGGTGTCAGTAGCGTGGAAGATTTCTTTACCTCACAGTAGACTGGAAGTGGAGAGGAACAGGAACAGAAGGGAGCCAGGGCAGGATATAGCCCCTAGTGATGTCACCCTTATGATCTACTTTCTACTACCAGACCCTACTTTCCACAGTTCCATCACCTCCCAGTAGTCTATTCAAATTTTGAGTTTCTGATTGTCTTAGGCAATACACTATGTCAGAGCCCTTGTGATCTAATTGTCTCTAGAAAAGCCCTCACATCACCCCCAGTGGTGTCCTTCACTGATCACCCAGGCATGGGCCAGCTCATCCAGTTGACAATAAAGGTTAACTCTCATATGTTGCCATGATGGTTGTGAGTTCTCATGGTTTCTGTTTGCTCTGCAGTGGTCAACTTCTATCTCCTCCTCTACCATCTTTCCTTTAAACGTTCTCCTGAGAGCTCTTTTTGATATATAAGCCTCCATTTTTCAGATGGCAAATGATATGCTGATTGAGTCTCTTTTCCATTATAATAAATGAGATCCTCTTGCACAGAGTCAAAACGTTTCCAGGTATAAGTCTTGTTGAGGATTAATGAATTGTCACAATCCCCTACTGACTGTTGGTTTTAAGAATCTCACATTGATCTTGACTCAAGCTCTTTGTACACTCTAGTCCCTAGACCTTCCCATGTGTGGCTCTTTCTCATTTTTAGGTCTCAGTGGGAACCTTGTTTCTGTGGCGAGGCCTTTCCTGTTGTGCTGGCTAATTTTATGTAGACTTGATACAAGCAAGTTACAGTCATCTGAGAGGAAGGAACTCCAATTGAGAAAACGCCTCCATAAGATCTGGCTGTACGCAGGCCTGTAAGGCATTTTCTTAGTGATTCGTATGGGAGCCGTTGTGGACAGTGCCACCCCTGGGCTGGTGGTCCTGGGTTCTATAAGAAAGCAAGCCAAACAAGCCATGGAGAACAAGCCAATAAGCAGCTCTCCTTAATGATCTCTGGATCAGCTCCTGCCTCCAGGTTCCAGTCTGCCTGAGTTCTTGCCCTGATCTTCATCAGTGATGGACTGTGGTATAAAAGTGCAATTGAAATAAGCCCCTTCCTCCGCACATTGCTTTTGCTTTTGGTCTTCACAGCGATAGAAATCCTAACTAAGACACCCATCAACCTGCTCATAGTCACCATACTTAACTGTCCAATGAAATGGTTCTGTTTGTGCTGTGCCTATCTAGTACCTGCCTTCCATGGGTGGAGTGACTGGAGGTGATGTGAGAACTTTTCCAGAGACAGTTAGATGACCAGGGCTCTGAGGTCCAAGGCAGCCGTAGACTCAAAATTTGAATAGACTATTGTATTGGGAGGTGATGGAACTGTGGAAAGTAGGGTCTGCTGGTAGAAAGTAATGGTGATTTCACTAGGGGCTATACCCTGTCCTGACTTCTTCTCGTTACTGTTCCTTGCCTGCTTCATCCTCTTGGAGCAGTGACTAGCATTCGGTTAGAACTCATTTTAAGATCCGATCCTGTGTCCTCAGCTGCTAGTCCATGCTGCTGTGAGGAGCGAGATGGGAAGCAACTCCCATAGAGGAGACTTAGATGCTGTCAGGATACAACGGCACAGTGATCAGTCTATTAAATCCCAGCCCTGAGGATTCTGGCTTGCAAGACCGGCTATGACTTCACAGAACTTCATATTATGAATTTGTGAAATGGACAGTGGAACCATTAAGACAAAGACTTAAGTGCGAGTGGGCAACCTTTTTTCTGGGCCGGGCCTTGGTCCATCACTTCGTAGGTATTAGCTCATTTCTCTTTCATACCAGTCTTTTGAGGTAGCATCTCTGATGATCTCTGTTTACAGAGAGGATCCAAGACAGATAGGAAAGCCTGCCAGTGTGGTAACAAAATACCGCAGACTGAATTGCTTAAGCATAAGAAGTGTATATCGTCTCAGTTCTGGAGTTGAGAAGTCCAGGGTGTCACAGATTTGCTTTCATGATACTCCCATGTCCTTATGCCTGGTGTCTTTCTAGTATTACAATAACAGTAGTCCTATTGGATTAGACCTCCATCTTTATGACCTAATTTAACCCTAATGATATCCCTAGAGTTCCTATCTCTGAATGTAGTTGGCAGTGAGGGTTGGAACTTCGACATATGAATTTGGAGAGGACCCAATCCAGTAATGCCTCCCAAAGCCACTGAGCTAATAAACAATGGAGATGTATTTGAATCTAGGTCAGACCCCAGAGCTTCCAGGCACTTCTTCTCAGTGCTGTGCTGAAGACTCCCTTCCAGCAGCCATTTATGAAAGAACAAGCCTGCAAAGTAGGAGGTCCCTGTTGTCATCTCTGCTATGCGAAGACTGGGAAGGGCAGGGCAGATGGCTAAAGACTGAGAAACTGCTTGGCATTACTGTGTGGACGTGCTCAGACTGAGTTAACACCACGAGGACGGCTGGATCTCATTACTCTCTGTGTGTCTGAAAGGAAGGTCACTGTGACGGGAGCAACCGAGCATTATAATTAGCCAGGAGCCTCTCCCAACCTCTTCAAAAGTTATGGGAGGCTAAATTTCACTTTTCTTCTCTCACGGATAAAGTGGCAGTTACCCAGGGACTTTAAAAGGCCAGTAAAGTGTGTAAAGGCAGAGCTGATATTTGTCAAGAGTGTCCTGCTGGAACCAAAGGTTGACAGGAGGGTGTCTGGAAGGCAGCTGGGGCCCAGGAAAGGAAAAAGTCATCGTCTAGTATTGCTGATGGGCAGAAGCAGGTTGCTGGGGCGGCGGCGGCGGGGGGGGAGGGCATTACTGAGGCTGTCTGTGCTGCCTTTTGCCAACTGTTCAGTAACCATCTCTGAGCATCTTCCATGCACCGGGCACTTGTGAGAAGTAGAGTCCTCCTGGCTCCTGACCATCTATCCTAGCGGATAAGCTCAGTATTTATCATATCAGGAGGCACAGAAGAATGCAGTGAACTCAAATAACAATTTGAGCTGTACTCACTTTGTCCTTCTGCTACTGGTCTTTATGTTCTCTCTTCAGCTGCCTCACTCTGGCAGGCACTGGATAGACCTTTGTTCCTGACAGGAGGTGTCTGTTAGCATCACTCCCATAAAGAGCCATCCAGTGGTGGGATGTGAAGCTGTCTGCATCTCACTTTCCCTCAGTGCACCCACACCATCTCTGCTCTGTCAATGCTCCCTCTTGGCTGGATAGAAGGCTCTTGAGTTGTCACTGTAAGCAGATTCCATAGTATACTGCTCTATGCATCGTTAAAATGCTATCTTTGTTTTGAGCTCTTTTCATTTCTGAATCCACAGCCACTAACGTTGGGGAGCCATAATTCTGTGATGAAAGCGGTCGCATTCGATGATGTCTTAGACGTGTCATATGTGTCATGGCACGATATCATGAAATTTAGAATTACTGCCTACATGCAAAGCTGAGGATATCCATCTAAGCTGCTCACACAAATGCCATGAGATACCCTGGGAGATCCTTAGCATTCATTCTTAGTTGCTAAATCTACAGTTGGCCCATATGATTGGTAGGTTCTGTGTTTGTGGACCTCATCAACTGCAGATTGAAAATATTTTTTTAGTCTGTACCTAACATGTACAGGCTTGTTTTTCTTTTTTTTTTTTTTTTTTTTTTTTTTTTTTTCTGTCCTTTGTCTCAGTTTCTTTTCTTGTTACTGTAATAAGATACTCTGACAAAAGTCACTTCAGGGAGAAGGACCTTTCTGTCTCAGTTCAAGGGTTCCACCTATCCCTGCAGAGAATAAAAGGTGGTAGTCTGCCGAAGCACCTGGTGACATCGCTTCTACATCAGGAAGCAGAGTAGCAAGGAGGCAACCAGCACATCCATTCATCACTCCCTTTATACAGCCCAGGATCCCAGAAAGGAGAAACACTGAGAACACAGAAGCAATCGTATTCCGTTTACTGGATGAAAACATAGTTCATGTCTACTTTTGCTCTTTGTTGAAAAGACTCTGAAAAAATAAGGTTCAAACTTTATATCCACTTTCCAAACCAAGTTCATCACTAGTAATAAATAAGTAACAAGATGATGATCAGTTTAGCTGGGATGGTACCCATGGTGGACAGGGGAGATACTGCCCAATTCAACCCCCAAACCCCTAAATAATATTCACCAGCTTCATAAATGTATAGGGCGAACCACACAATGCCATTCAATCAGAACTTAAGTTTTCGGGAATATTTACTGGTAGTGAACATGGTCCTCAGTTTGTTAACATCCTCCCGAGTTCATCTGCAGGGTCTCCTGGTAACTGAGTGAAATGTGACTTACCAGTTGGAAAGGTTTGTGCTGTCGTCCACAGGGGACTATTAGCTTTCCTTTCTGAACTCTCTGGACTTCTGAAGCCCTTAGAACTTTGATGTTGGGCATCTGGCTGGGATTATTCTATAAACCAGATGGCAAGGGCTTCTTGACTGCATGTGGGATTTTCAGAGATATGAAAGGTTTCAATGTAGCTACAGGGTTGTCCTACTGTTGTGTATATAGGGAGATTGAGTGTGAAAAATACATCACCCTAGCAGTTCTCACCTAAGCATTCTTGGGGACAGGATGCTTTCATTTATCACATTCTACCAAGATAGCAAGTGATAAAGAGCCTGAAGTCAATAAAAGAGCCAGCAAAAATGCTCAGGAACCAATTGCATGAATTGTTTTTAGGGAATCAAAGCAAGGTTGGACACAACATCGCCATTTTATTTTTTATTTTTTGGAAATAAGATAAAATTGTGGAGTACGGCTTCAGGCAGGCCTGCGTAATATGTGTAACTGGAATTTTTTGGTTCCCATCTAATATAGATTTCATGGCACGTGGAAGTATCACCTGGCATCTTGGATAACTGTTAAGAGGAGAAGGAATAAAGACTACACTGAACGCTGTTGGCCAGATGCTCTTTGGAAGTCACCTCCTAACACTGGGACATCGCCACAAGAAGAGAGCTATGGCTTCAAGAGGAAACCTGAGCTGGGTTCCCTAAGTGAGAAATAAAGAAGAAATAAGGAAATCTGGGGAAATTTTGTACATGAAAATGGCAAGATTTGGGTTAGCGGATAAACATCAGTATCCTAAAATGTCTGGCTCAGAAAAAAGAGATCTCAGAAATGGACCAAGAGATTTGTCTGATTAATCACCAAACTCTCCTGCCTCACGTATTCTTTGGGCACATATGATTTGTTTTTCTGAGTTGCACATTCTTGAGACTCTTGCCATCTTGCTAGAGGTTTTAGAAAGCTGACACACAAACACACACACACACACACACACACACACACACACACACACACAGCACCCAGCCACACAGGGCAGAACTACTGATCAGGCATCTGTAGGAACAACCAGAAGCAAAGGAAGTGTGTGGAGAAGGATTTGTATACTTAAATACTTGGCTCCCAGCTGGTAGTACCATCTGGGAAGGTTACATAACTTTTAGGAGGTAGAACCTTTCTAGAGAAAGGACAGCATAGGGTTTGAGGTTTAGAACCTGTATCTGCTTTCGGTTTCCTCTCTACTTCCTGCCCGGCAGGCTGACCTCATGTCTCTGCTACCATGCCTATCCATCTATGATGAGCTGTAGACCCCCTGGTAAAACTTAAGCTGCCTGTGTCAAGATATTTATCACAGGAACAGAAAAGAAACTGATACTCTGGAGATCTTTGAAGACCACACCCACTCCCTGGTTCCTTCCTCTTGCTTACTTCTGGTCTCTCACAAGGTCAAGAACACCCCCCCCCCCATTACCATTTGCCACCAAAATGCGTGGGAGAAGCATCCACGGACTTCAGCCTCTGAAACTGAGCAAGACACATTCCCTCTTTAACCTGTTTAGGTCAGTTACTTTAGTTACAGTTATCCACATGCGGTAAGTTTATTCCCTTGTTACTCATTCCACACTGAGTGAGGTTTACACTCAGAGTTCTCAGATTCTTGTCCTCACTTGCTTGGAGACCTCCCCCCCCCCAGGTTGTTTTCATTAGCTCAGGATGAATACAAGAGCCCCTCTCAATATATACCTGTGAGCACACTGGGAGACAAGCAACAAGTTAGCCTGCAGGGCCCCAGGTAGCATCCTTGTCCTTACTCCTTAACCATCCTCTCCTTCCTTCCTTAGAACCTTCCTCATTTCTTCCTTAGAACTGCCTTGGTGAGAGCATCCCTGCCATCAGTATAACACAGTGAGACGTACTCTCCCTCTTCTTAGCCTCCAATTTTTATCCATCACGAACCTCTCTTGGCTTTCTACTATCAGTATTTCTTTTTTCATTTCATTCTCTTCCTGCCTTCCGTAGCTGTGTCTGTGTCTGTGTCTGTCTGGGTCTGTAGCTGTGTCTGTCTGCATCTGTGGCTGTGTCTGTCATCTATGGATGCATCTGCATCTGTGTCTGTCTGTGTCTGTAACTGTGTCTGTTGTCTCTCTGTTGCTGTGTCTGTGGGTGTGTCTGTGTTCTTGTGTATGTCTGTGTCTTTGTCTGCATCTGTCTGTAGCAATGTCCATGTCTCTGTCGGCATCTGTATCGGTCTGTGTCTGGATGTACGACTGGGTCTGTGTCCATGCCGGAGTCTGTGTCCATGTCTGCATCTGCAGCTGCAGTTGTACCAGTATCTCATGTTTTCTCTTGCAGGTCTATTGTCACAGTGCTGGTCTCCTCCGTTACTTTCCTGGTATCTTGGGTATTCTAAGCTTCTGGGCTAATATCCACTTATCAGTGATTGAATACCGTGTGTGTTCTTTTATGATTGGGTTACTTCACTCAGGATGATATTTTCTAGTTCCATCCATTTGCCTAAGAACTTCATGAGTTCATTGCTTTTAATAGCTGAGTAGTACTCCACTGTGTAGATGTACCACATTTTGTATATCCATTCTTCTGTTCAAGGACATCTGGGTTGTTCCTGGCTTCTGGCTATTATAAATAAGGCTGCTATGAACATAGTGGAGCATGTGCCCTTGTTATATATTGGAACATCTTCTGGGTATATGTCCTGGAGTGGTATAGCACAGGTCTGAGAGACCCAGGAAACACGCATGGTGCTAAACACACTACAGTTGAGGAGTGAGACAGCTGATGTTCACCAGGTGCCCTTTTGGTGAATCATTATGTAAGCAGATATCAGTCCTGGGGTCCCAAGACTGCTCAACTTTCAGTTCACAAATACTGATGCATTTCCTCTAAGGAGAACTGAAAATGCTAAGTCCAGGCTAAAATGGGCCACTGGAATGTAGTTTAAAAAGTTGTTTCGAAAAATGTGAGATTGGAGAAGCATTAAAATAGGTATTATGGGAAAAGCTAGTTCTTATGCCTGGGTGTTCTTCCTTATCCGTATTTTACGGCTTAGTATAAATATTATTTTGAATGACATTTTGGGCTGAGATGATGATTGGATGGGAAACATACTCTTCTTAGTATTTATGGCCCCCGGAGGTCTTAAGATGACCTTGCCTTGAGAACATAATCAGGTTGTCCTGGTAACTAATTTAGGAAGGGTCTCTTACTGTCATTAATTGTGAGATGTTCCCAGTGCCGTATTGGTCTCTGGTGTTGAACCCAGACCACCCAGAGAGAGGTCACTTTCCTACTTCTGTGAAGTTTCCTACTGGGTGACGTTTCTCTCTTGCTGATGGCTCCAATATAAATAGATTGAATCGAACATGTAAAACTTTAAAAGGAGATGTTTGGGACCACTACTTACCTCATAGAGGGTTGCTTAGACCCCCAAATAAAATCATAGCTTGTAACTCATTGTGTGTATGGGGCAGAGCCATTCTGATTGCTAGTACGATTTGAGCTCAAGGTCACTACAACACCCAACAGTGCTCTTGAACTTTGCCTCCAGCACAACTGGAAAGCACTTGCTTCAAACATTTATTTATAAATGACCATGTCTATGGAGTAAACTTCCTGGAACAAAGACGGTCTGATCCAAGTGGATTCTCTGTGCCTCAGTCCTAAAACTGATGCTGTGGCACATTTTAGCACCCAGTATCTTTCTGATGTCTAAGGAAAGGGGCCATACTGTTGTCGGAGTCTGTGATTTTCCATTTGACTTTTACTTTGGTCTGCTGACTTCTTTGACTCCACCCTTTACTGGAAGCATGGCCTCATGGGACATGCCTCTCTGCTTTATGCTAATGAGGTTGTGTGCCAGGCTGCCTGCCCCGGGACACTGCATTCTCCAAGTCCTGATGGGCAAACGGTCAAACCTACTTCCCATTCAGTCCTGTGAGAGCGTGAAGAAAGACACAAAGCACCTTGGTTAATAGCTTTCAAGACATTTTCACATGACTCAGAAAAGAAGGCTTGTCCAAAAAGCCCATTTGGTTTATTTAAAAATTCCACTGTCTTATCACTGTGCGAGGATTTGAAGCTGGCGGCCCCTCGGATGCCTTAGATGTTTTGGGTATGTTGCTGGTACAAGCTCAAAGTGTTCAGAATAAGCTGAGAATTAAAATGGCCTAACAGAAGTTTTAAAAATGTAAACCTTTATGCTTATTATGCATTACGTTTGATTACTTTCTCTCATGCTCTGCAAGATTTGTAGAATGAAACAGAAAAAAGAAAGAGCAGAACAATCCCATTCTGAATTTTTCAAATGTCAGGGACATTGAATGCAGAAATTCCTGCTTCTACCAGGAATACAGATTGGACTACAGTGTTTGTAGTTATTGGGGATGGGGCAACTATACTTTAGAGCAACTTGAGTACACAAGAAAGAGTGAAGTTAAAGGAGCCACATGTGGCCCAAAATATCACAGTAGGATAATTTTTTTTAAAGGAAATTAATATTTTCTTCAACCTTTAAATAAAAAAAAATTACTGAGATGAGTAGAACATATCATGTGCTTACCATGTAAAATAAGGGGATTCTTGAGTTTTGGTTGCTGTTCAGTATCTTGACCGTTATAATAGATACAACTATCCACACAGATGATAAAATGAAACTTAACACACACACACACACACACACACACACACACACACACACGAGTAATAAATGAAAGACAGATGTTTTTAGTTTAGTAAACGATGTCAAGGAATATTTAGTGATAATGATTTCAGGCTATTGCTTTGGATAGTATCATCGTTGGTGGAAATTTTAATAAAATATGTATCAAAATACTCCCAGAAGTTGAATTTATTCTGTAATAGCTGGCACTTAACTACTTACTTACTTGCAACTCATGCACAAGCCTGTTTACTAATAATACCTGTGTGCTTCTAAGTCAGATTCTCCCTATTTCTCAAAATTGCCCTGGCTCCTCTCATGTGACAGATGATGAGAGACAGTGTGACAGAGGGGATACTAAAGTGGAAAAAAAAAATCAGTAGACTTTTCCATCTGTCATTACGTTAGCCTAGCAACTTTTATAAGCCTAGTGTAAAGCGGCCACACTCTTAGTCCTCTTCCTTTGATTAACCCAGGCTTAAAGAGGCAATAGCTTTTCAAAGTTTAATCCGGATCCTGGCCCAGTAGAAAGAGAGAGCTGTCCTTCAGGTATTGGTGTCTGGGTCGGGCTGTCTGTTGGGCGTTTGGAGACACATGTGCTACGTTTAATTTCCTCCCCTGACTTTTTTTTTTTTTTTTTTTTTTTTTTTAACCTTTTGGTTTCTTATTTTGAGAGAGGGTTTCCGTATGTAGCCTGGCCTCAGAATTGTAATCCTCTGATCTTAGCCTCCTAATGGCTGGGATTGCAAGCATATACCATCGCATCCAATAGTTAAGTCTTTAAAACGAGGCTTTCATTGGTTTGTTTTTCACATGGTGGAAGTTAAGGAATGTAGTGAAGGCAAAGAGATGTGAGTGGGTGGCTGAGGGGGCCTTTGCTTGCATTTAGACTTGGGATGAGGGAGGACACGAGGAGGGTGATTTTGAGACCCCCTAAGTGCTGAGGGGTAGCCCTGGATATGTGAGGAGTTCAGCCGTGTTGCCTCTTTGTGGGCCCCAAGGCTCAGGTAGGCAAAGGGCAGGAAGGAGAAAATCCTTCCTTCTTACTTATGGCCTCTGAATGAAGCCAAGACCTCTGATCCCTCTCTACCAGCTGATGCTAAGATCATGATCTCATCCTGGTGCTCCTTGTCAGATGGCTCAGAACCTGGGAAGCTGAGCAACATGCTAAGACAGGCCTTTAAACTCTGCGCCATTAAACCTATGTTACGGCCAGACACATTGCTTCAGTCCTGGTCTCCGACTTTCCTAGCCACATGGGCGCGTATCAGTGCGCAGTGGGTGATCATGCTCCCCTTTCTGACCCTAAGCTAGCCGAGGTGGCAGCTGCATTGTAGCAAGGAAAACTCCCTCAGTTCGGTACTGTACATTCCTCTTAGACTTTCTGAAGCAGCTGGGCTCAAGCCCAGAAGTCCTGGGGGAACTCACTTGGCCACTATGTCCCAAATGTCTCTTCCAAACATGTGGCAGTCAAGGAGACTATTCCTTTTATGACCTCAAGTTATCTTAGAGTAAAACCAGTCCAGGCTGGAGTAGAGGAGGCTATGGACATAGCAAATAAATCACCAATGTAACAGACTCATTCTACTGCCTGGTGCTCTGTTGAGCCCTGGCTCTACCTTCAACCTAGAGGAGAGAACAGAACATCCAAGCACTGGGCCATTCCTTGGGGGACAACAAAGCCCAGGACTCTCATGCCTTCCCTGTCTCTAATCCACTTGGGGCGTGTGTGTGTGTGTGTGTGTGTGTGTGTGTGTGTGTGTGTGTGTGTGTATGTTCTGGGAAAAGCATTTACAAAGACAGCTGTGGCTTCCTTTTGAAGCAAATCTTTACTTTCTCAGGAAAAAAAATTAAAACAGCTTAAAGTTTGTGTCTGAATCTTACAGTTAACAATGGGTTATTGATTCAATCTCAGGCAGCTATGTCTGCCTTTAACAGTTAGCAGGGGCTGGGTGAAACAAATTGAAGCTTCAGTTGTGAGGGACGGGCATCTGAGATGGAGGGAGAACATGAGTGGCCATCTCTTCATCAAGAGCACTGACTCCAGGATAAGGGTCTCCCCTTCACATTCAAATAACTCCCAAAAGGTGCTACCTCCAATACCCCACCCCCCACTGGGAGTATATACATTTTAGGGACAGGGAACAAGCATGCAGCCATAAGAGATATGTTTCACTATTAGGAGTTAGCGGAAGAAGGGGTTCCCAGGGCATCAGCTTGAGTTTATGTTCCTTTTGGATAGGTGATCCTATTACACAAGAAGAGCTTCACTGGTCATTTTCCATGAGGACCCTGGCCTGATGTCCACTGGGGATGGCCTTCCTTTAGGCATGGCTCTCATCTGTCTTGCTACAGTCATGATACTTGGGGGGTATTGTCTCTTTGGGCTGGGAGAGATTCACTCTCCCTTATACACCCACTCTCCCTTAGGTTGGAAAAGCAGGGGACTGGGGGCTGAGTTCAGGATGTAGTGACAAGAACTGAGCCAGAGCTCAGGGGATCTTCTTCTAGTCTGGGCTGTCACTAGCTGAAGGACTTCAGCAAGGTCACTCTTCAGCTGCTCCTCAGTTCCCCTTGTCTGTGTGATGATGAACAATCAGAGCTGGTGCATCTCTTGGTCTCTTACTCTATAGCCATCTCCCTGTAGCGTTTATGAGGCCTCTAGCTTATAAAAGAAAAGGGGACAAAAGTTATTTGGCAGTTATTGTGTGGTAGGCACTCAGATAGGCTCTTGACATCATTGTCACATTTAATCTATGGAAGATGTCATTCTGGTTTCACAGCTGCATTACCTGAGCCTCCAGGAAGTTAAACCTCTGTGACATCATGGAGCTGTTATGTTAGTGAAAAGATTGCCTGTGACAAGTGTCAGGAGGTTCCATTTATGTTGGTCTAAGGAGCATGGTGGCTGTGAAAGGCGGGGGTGAGGGGGACTTTCTACCTCTCTGGGGCCTTTTGTTCTCTGCTGGTTTGATTGTCAGGTTGTATGTGACAATACGGCTATAGCAGCTCCAGCCCCCACATCACTTCAAGTGACAGAACACCATGGAGATTCCTCAGATGTGGGACTTGCAGTGTTAAAGCCAGGAAACTCCCAGGCAAACTGTTAAGTGGGTCCCCAGCACTGGCTCAGCTTCAAGTCCAGCAGGAAGCAGGATGCTTCCTTGAATAGCTCTTGCAAAATGTTCTGACTTGCTTCGAGTCGGCTGTCTTAGAGCAGGTCCTGACCTGGAACCAGTTTCTGTGGTAAAGGGGATGCAGGTGTGAAGGCTGGCTGAGGTTTAGCATAGCTTTGCCTGGCTATATGCATAGGTGGTAGAGGAAAGGGCCAGCTGCCAGCCCCCTCCCACTCTCCCCCAAACCAAGATATATATTGACAAAACCAAAACCAACTGGATAAACAAAATGCAGTCTGTGATCAGGACGGGCAGGAGAGATGCTATGTGGCTGAATAAGAATGCCACACTTTGCTGGAAAGTGGTAGAGGCAAGTCCTGATCCTTGGGAACCTTGAGGAGGTGGATAATTCCAAAAGATGTTATGGTCGCTTGCCAGGTGGGGTCAGGAAAGAACACCCAGTGTGGTTAAAGAGCAGTCATTCTGACGCAAGAACTTTGGGGGAGTTCTTGGCTCTGTGGCCTTTGAATAGAGAACAGATCTGTTTCCTGGCTTCCATGGCCCAGCAGGATTTATGGAGGCTTGTGGAAGGGGTGCCTGTGGCAGGCGTGGCTGATTCACTAAGTACACTGACTACTACAGAAGTGAGTACGAGCCTTCAGCATCAGAGAAGCCCTCAAGTAGTAAGTGGGTAGCAAGACAGAGCTAAGCCCACTCCCCAAGGAAATAGGGCTTTTGTGCACAGAGAAGGGACATTTATCTAGGAGATCTCTCATGAAGATTTAAAATGCTGCCGTATGTGGAGTGCTAGCTTGGAAATTGCTGGCTGCTAATACTGTCTTTTATTAAACCTTCCAGCAACATTCACTGGAAAGCTACTAGGCTAAAAGGAAAGATTATTTTTGGCTCCCCTACTTCCTGTTTTAGGAGAAAATGATGTTCCAGAAAGACTTAACCAAGACTGAGAAACTGCTCACATAATCACAGTGAAGACAGAAGAGACATTTCACACTGAAAGTTTTATTCCAAAGTGTGATAGAAAGAAGTGTGAAAATCATTATAAGGGTGGCGATAGAAACATACTGTAATCAGGAAAAAAAAATATGCTTTATTTTAAAAGACCTAATGTTCAAGGTACTGTGTGTTGGGGAGGATCAGTGTTGAGTTTATCTTCCCCCATATGGGACATTTAGAAGTGTTACTCCTAGGCATGACTCAACAACACATGCTTACCCTAAGAGTTCCTTGTATTGAAACCCCTAGAAACCCAAATGAAGTTCTACAGCAATTCACTGCTGTCTGATTTTCTTCGTCTTCCTTCTCTACTCTTGTCTTGGTAACTTGATTTTTTCTTGTTACCATCCTTTACTATTTCCTTTTCCCAATGTACCCGGGATTGGAGGAACAGAAGTCCAGGACTACCACGGGAGCAATCCAGGACTACCACGGGAGCAAAGCCTGACCATTGTCAACACAGACAACCTCAGCATAAGCACCTTAATTGAGTTTTTAGTTTGTGACTGTGAAACAGAATGGGTTTCTGGTGAGTTGATCAGAGGTGGGGGACAACCCAGGCAGAAAACAAACAAACAAACAAACCCTGAAGAGGGGAACAGAATAAAGAACATGCTATTTGTTTCAAAACTACCCTTTTAGGGTTAAAACAGAGGGGACTTCCTTTACTTTGTTGACTTGGAATTTTCTGATTTCTTGGAAAATAGACCCATGGACCCACATCAAAATGAAGCTGGACTCTGCAACCTATTATAAAGTGATTCCATTTCGTTTGACCCGTCTGCTGGGGCCTATGAGTCTTTTCTGTACTTCAGCACTATTAATAGTCACTGTGATGGTCCTGCAGATGGTCACATGACCAAACTCAGGCTAGTAGAAACCGTTCTGAGCCTTTTACCCAGCTACTGGAGAAAGGTACCTGGATTCTGTTTGGGATGTACAACTGCTGGACCCTACACCGCGGAGGCTGAAGGGCATCTCTGTTTACATAAGTACTAACACAGCGGAAAGTACAGCAGATGCTGTGTAGAGCTTGCACGTGCCAATGTTGTTAAAACCAGGATTTGGCAGTGGCTGAAATGGGTTGACTTGTCATCATTATGAGCCAATAACTCCCCATTTTGTTTAAGCCCCATCAGTGGGCTTTTGGTTGCTTACAAAGCAAATCTGACCCAAAACACGATGACACACTCTCTAACCATGTCACTTATTTTGCGTTCAGTAGTCCAAAAGCTGAACTATCTGGAATTTTGGTGAAGACTATGAACTGAGGGTAAGAGGACTTTGGCTAATTGAAAGCAATACCACATCATGTAAGCTGGGGACTCTGAGAGGGACACAAGCAGATTATTGACAGATGGGCTTTGACTTACAATAGAGCCACTCTCCAAAGAACTTTACATAAGTTAAAGTTACTGTGTAAGTCAGGAATGCACTTAGCAGACTTAATTTTGAAACATCATACCTTACTTAGCCTTGCTTTAAATATGCATAGGGGGAACACTTACATTAGCCAACCAGTAGGTAAAATTATCTGTTTATTATCTTTTTGATAATAAAGCAACGGATAGATCATGGAATTCATTCAATGCTGCACTGAGAATGAAAACCAGAATGGTTTGGGCAACGACAGAAGGCACAGATGGGTGTTCAGTCAACACTGGGCATGATAATGATAAGACACCACTGTGCAGCAACACATTGTTTACCTTGGGGAGACTGGTTGCCTGCGAGCTGAGACTTGTTGCTATGGCCCTGGAATTGCTATTGCATATTGCTAGCCCAAGACAGGACCAGCATTCCAGAGTCTAGTTGCTACTGAATTCATATCTCTTTCGTTCCAGCACAAAGTGGAAAACCGTGTGTTAAACCACAGCACATCAGGGTTAGTCTGTGTTTAGAATTATGTCTAGAATTAAAGTTAAGTTACTGCCAGCAGTTTCGCTCTGTGGAAATTACACCTACAGTAAACCAGTAGGGAATCAAATCCAAGCAGTGAGTCCTCCTTCCTAGTGAAGGGAGAGCCAGAGAAAACAAAGTTACTTCAGTCTCAGATGTGGACTTCTCATTCCAGAAGCCTCTCAGCAACCTGGTTCATGGCCAAGAGATCCACCTAACCACCTAATGTAATGTTGATGCCCTCTTCTAATGTTTAGGGGTTGTCCCTGGGAAATGGAATTCTAACCAGGGACGACTCTTGCCATGAGGAGTGACTAAGCAATTCATAATCCAACCAGCAGTACTGGGAGGGGGTGAGGGGCAGATCCTTATATCTTCTATCTGCAGCCACATGCTAATTGTCCGCCTCTTTGGGTATATATTATGTGAAACAGAGTCCCACGCTGGTTCTGATTTTGCTTTCTTTGCTGTCTAGTGCTGTTCCAGTATGCTGCTATGTGCATTTACTGGTCATTTGTTTAGATTTGGAGAAAATTTTAGTCAGGTCATTGTCTGTTTTTAAGTGGCTTGTTCATCAGTTCATTCTTATTAGGTTCTCAAATCCTCTCAATACAAATCCCTCATCAGAAACGTGATTTGTGAATAATCCTTTAGCTTGTCTTTTTTTTCTTTTCTTTTTTTCTTATGAGTACGGTACTTTGTATTAATTCTTTGAGACTGTCATACATGCTTACAATGTATTTGGATGATATTCACACCCATCCTCTCAGATCTACCTTAACCTTCTCACAACTCCATGTCTTCTTTTATTTCATTTTAATAACTCCCTGTGCCCAATGAGGGCTTTCTATCTATGTATGGGTGTGGGGTCATTCCCTTAAATGGGATTATTGTCCCTCTAACAGCAATCAACTGTGAGTAGCTCGTCAGCTAGGGCTGGGGCTCCTGATACTGGTCCTACTTCCTATCAGCTTGTTTTTAAAAAATATTTCGTGGTAGCATTGTTTGCAACCCTTTATGACTTTTATAGCATTTATGGTCTCAAAATTCCATTCATCTGCCATCTACCTATTCATGCATACATGCATCTATCCATGTATGCACCCATCCATCCAACTGTCTGTCCATCCATCCAACTGTGCATCCATTCATCCATCCATCCATCTATCCATCCACCCACCCACCCACCCATCCATCCATCCATCCATCCATCCATCCATCCATCCAACCATCCAACCATCCAATATTCATCAGTTACTTCATAGCAACAGTTCACAGATACTGTTAAGTTTCCTGAGTTTCATTTGCTTTCTTTTCCTCTCTCCCAAGTATGAATGATTTTAATAGAAGGAAACATATTTTTTTCAATTATTGAGAATACAGAGAGGACAAAGACCAGGGAAGCATTTATCAGCTTTCTCCCCTACAGTACCACATATTAAGAGCCCATCTGGAGAAAATAGTGGCCTTCTATAACCTGTAGCTCTCCTTAGTACAGCTTATAATTTTGACTCTGAATTGTGAACAGGAGGATTTTCTGTGGTGTGAAGTAAACAAGAAAAAAAATCCTTATTGGAAGACATTGTGTCTTAGCAAGGGTTCTCTAAAAAACCAGAATGGATAGAATTACATATATTACATATACATACATAAATATGTATGTTTTATATATATCTGTATACATACATATGGGCGTTTGTTAGATTGACTTATCAGGATACAGCCTGGGTAGTTCAACTATGGCTGTCTCTCACTAAAACGTCTGGGAATCTGGTAATTGTTCAGTGTATGAGGTTAGACGTCTCAGCAGTACCAATCTGGCACCAGAGGCCTAGAAGGTTCTTAGATGCTGGTCTTTCATCTATGTTGGAATACTAATGAAGTTGGTTCTACTAACAATGAAGGAGTGCCTCAGCAACATGATAAATGAATTTTCCAGCAGGAGTGAGGGTAAAGAGGCAAAAAGCAGATAGGTTATTCTTCCATGCCCTTGTATCTGGGATACCCACCAGAAGGTGCCACACACATTTGAGGTGAACCTTCCTGCTTTAGATAATCTGTACCATAAAATCCCTCACAGAAGTCCCCAGATGCACTTAAGTCGACAACCAAGTTTAGCCGCCATACTCAGTAAAAAACGAGTGCAGTTCCCCTATAGTTAGCACAGATGGGATCTTACCAGCCGAGATATGAGGTTGTTCTTGAAAACTTCTTGCAAAATAAATAAATTTATATATAAATATGTAAATAAACCAAACTTTAGAAGACATATAAAAAGAACTGTATTTCTTCTTGACAATGATATTGACTTCATGATTGTCTACATTTCAACATTGAATTGCTATATTTCCCTAAAAATATATTTTATATGAAATATCTATATTCACTTTTTATTCAGAACTTACTTTACATGCCCCCTTAAAATAATAAAATAATAAAAAAAGGTATAATGTGATGGTTCTGAGGGTAAAGGCACTTGAGTACACACCTCACAGCAATTTGATACTCAGAACCTACATGGTAGAAGAGAACCAACTCCTGTAAAGTGGTTCTTGACTTTCATAAGCATATTGATCCAACATGTCCCATTTCCTTTGGAAAATATGGACAGTTTGGAATACCCTAATGTATTAGCTAGGGTTCTCTAGAGTAACAGAACTTATAGAATGGATCCCTCTCTCTCTCTCTCTCTCTCTCTCTATATATGTGTGTATGTATGTATATATGTATACATACATATATATACATATATATATAATTTATTAGATTTAGAGGCTGCAGCCCAGCTAATCCAACGATGGCTGACTGTGAATGGAACGTCAAAAAATCTAGTAGTTGTTCGGTTCAAGATGCTGGATGTCTCGGCCGGTCTTCAGAATAGCCTGGCGTCCTGAAGACGTAGGTTCTAATACCAGCAAGCATCAGGGCAAAAGCTTCCTTCTTCCAAACGCTTACACAGTCTTGAACCTGTGACCCGGATTCAAGGAGTGTCTTTCTGCCTCAAGATCCAAACGAAAGGCCCTGTGTGTCTTCCTATTGCAAAAGTCTGGATTAGAAGTGGATCTATCTACTTCAAATTAAGCAAAAAAAAAAAAAAAAAAAAAAAAAAAAAAAAAAAAAAAAAAAAAA
>JADRCD010235785.1:3182-15369 GCA_019843815.1 Montemys delectorum
TTGTGTGTGTGTGTGTGTGTGTGTGTGTGTGTGTGTGTGTGTGAACATCTCCCATTGTTCACCCTCTGCTTCTCTCTTGTCCAGAGGCCCTAAAATTTTTCTGAGTTTTACATATCTGCTCAAAGACCATCCACACAGGGGTTCAGGGTTAAAATTCAGATGTAGAGCCTTTGCTCGGCTTGTGCAAGGTCCTGGGTTTGAGCCTCCGGCACTGCAAAAAGAACATATTTAATGTATATGTGACACTTTGCAAATAACCTGCTATCTTTTCCCTCCACACATGGAATCAGGGTGTGCACATGCTGATGTACGGTTGCTTTTCTTTTCCTCGTAGTTGGAAATATTCCACGCTAACAGAGGGAGAATGTACTAAAATTCCCACTAGGAGCGGCGTGACGGTCCACAATGTAGCCGACGGTTATTTATCTAGTCAATTTTCTAGTTAGTCGGCATTTGAATGGTTTCCAGAATGCAGTTGTAACACGCTACGGAAACAAATGTCCCTTGTATCTTGTCGGGCTCTGCCTTGTGCTGCCGGTTCACTGACATGTGTCTTTTCGATGAGACTGTAAAGGCCAGGAGACATGAGCAGGCTCTGTTGCACTATGATTGCTAAAGCAAAGCAGCAGCAGCCTGCACATAGTTTGTATCTTATATTAGCGGCTGGATGAACCAAAACTCTTCAGCCATGCCAAAGAGCCTTTAGAGAGAAGCAGAAAGTGTCTGAAAGGTCAACAGACCTCCTAGGTTTCACAGAGACCGGCCAGTTAAAGTAAACACCAATAAATTCGAATAAGTGGGTAAAATAAAAGTCAATATTTAGCATTTATTCCTAAAAGGAGACTATTTTCCTCATATTGCCAGGCACGTCAGAAGTGATACTCTCATTGGCTAGCCCAGCAAAAAGAGAAAATGACCACTCTGGAAAAAAAATCTGTCATCTTGGGAGGCGAGGCAGACGTCCCCAGCTTTTGGAATTCCATTTTGTATTGCTTCCAGTTCTCAGAACAGTGTACCAGGGACCACCCAGAACCGCTCCCTTTCAGGATCACCTGAAGAGCGGGGCTGGCTAGTGGGTCTTTCCTCTGTCCATAGGGTACTTAGTGTAGCCCAGAAGACAAAAAGAAGAGAGGAGGAAGGAGACAGAACCAGGAGGAGAAAGCACCCCGTAACCACGTGAGCCCGTAACCACGTGAGCCTGTGACCACGTGAGCCCGTGACCACGTGCCCGCTCAGGAGTGAATCAGGAAGCCTAGGGAAGGAGTGGGAGACTCTAATCCTGCCACCTCAGCCGCAGTGGGTGATCCATGGACGGAATGCTCCTTTGTTAACAAACAAGGAGGGTGTTGTTATCACAATACCTAATGAGCACTCATTATAATCGGGTAGGGCAAAATGTGTGGTCTGATTGGTGGCCCTCAAAACAATTATGTTGACATCTCATAGCTTAAAGATAGGGCTCTGGGTTTCGCAACCCTGTGCCCCTAAAAAACAGAAAGAGATTTTCATACGTACACATCAGTGTTGCATGAATCTCTCTGACTCCCTTTCACGGATTTCCAAGATCCCCACCTACCGTGACTCCGTGTTGACACACCCGGCTCTCTTTGTTTTGAGGGAGTAAGTTTCCTTTGCCCTCAAGGGAAAGGATTTGATAGGTTTTTTTCTTTCTTTTTTTCCCCTCTTTCATTCTTCTCTCTTTGTTGACATGGAAAGCCGGTCCTGTTGGGTTAGGAACACTCTCCCAGCTCATTCATCTTGTCCTCAGATTCATGGGCAGGAAAAGGACACTCAAACGATACACACGGAAGAGGAAGTCTGAAACGCATAGGCCAATGGAGGAGCATAATTATCCACGGCTGCAGTTTGATCAGGGATGGAAGTTGACAGTCCTCAGCCTGAACGCAGTGCTCTGGAATCTAAGTGGCTATTGAAATAGTCCACATTGCAAGTCCCTGGCTCACCTCAAAGTGCTGGCACAACCCCATACCAAGGCCCACCTGGGTACTCGTGGCCCTGACCCACAGGGCGGAGAGCCACACGCTGAGTCATCAATTCCTTCAAAGCTGAGCCAAGAGCTATAGGGCTAGGCCAACCCTGTTTTCCTTCTGCTATCTTGACCAAAACACCACAGAGAGCTGAGTGGCTGGGCCAGAGCACCACAGGGTGATGCTTCAATGGTACTTTTTTAGCTTGAGTACATCTTTATTAAGATGAGCAATAAGCTTTTAACTTGTTGGCTTGTAGGAATGGACGCAGAGGTCACCTGGTTGACTTGAGGCATTTTACAGATGTGAAGCGGTGACATGTTTTGCCCAAGTCATCCAGCTGGCCAAACCAGTAGCAAACAAGGTCTGTTGGTCACCTGCTCTGTAACATCCCCAGGTAGAGTGCTCTTCCATCTGCTGACACCAGATGCTTTTGACCACTCTCTTTTTCAGAGCACATTCTTTTGAAGTAAAAGAATGTCCGGTTCCAAGGACTGTAGGCTTCTTTGTGAGACAGTGAGCTGGTTTCCGTTTCAGGGAGAGATGGCCTATGTGATGATGTTGGAAAATACAAAATCAAGGCAGTGCTTTGTTCATGGAAACCCAAACTCGTGTCTGGGAAGAGCCGCATAGTGACAGCACTGGCCAGCCACACCTGAGTCACTACTGTTAGAACTCAAAGAGTATCAGCAGAAGACACAGGCAATCCTGCCAGTGGTTGATGCTACTGTAATCTTGTCCCATTGGGCTATGGAATATTCTACTAGACATCTGACCCTAAATATTGTCTGAATGTACATTATTCATAGTCACAGAACCCTTTGCGGAGACCCAGAGGGACATACGTAATGATACTTTCAAAAATCTGAAAAAAAATTAAAAGCTACACAGTCAAAGCCGGGCATAAGTCTTTTAAAATGAATTTGATCTCCCTTAGCAGATTATTAATGTCTCTGCTTTATTTAAGAAATACCAATGACATGAATCCAATTATATTCTGCCCTCACCCCCACACTCCACCCCCAAGCAGGTGATTCTTTGAGGTCGAGACCCTGGTCTTATTCATACCCAGTCTTCCATCCTGCCCCATCACCTGAAGTGTGACAACAGGCAGGCCAGAAGTATTCCTTGGATGAGCGAATGAGTGAACAGACTAAAAGAGCTAGAGCGCTCTTTTGTTACTGGGTGACAAACCCATAACTTGAGTCAAAATAAAATGAAAGGACCTGAGGATCCATGTCTTATTGTCTTATTGTAGGTGATAAGAGGATTTAGGTCTATGCGGTGCCAGAAGGAGGATTTCCTAAAAATTTCCTCTTGGGGTAAAACGAGCTTCAAACACATGATGCTGTGTCAATTATATGTTGTGGATCCGTCCTAAACTTTCTAACTTGGTAATTCATTATAGCATGTAGTAGGCTTCAGTCTATATTATAAGCTTTATCTCACTTCAAAGATCTCCCCCCCGACCCCCCTTTGACTAAGGCCTTCTCAGATGGAGAGAGTGTTGGCCATAATAGAGAAAGACTTTGGTCACAGAAAGTGTGACATTAAGTTACTCAAGAATATTTTTAGAGTGGTTAGGAAGATGGCTCGGTGGCTAAGACCTACTATTGTTGCAAAGAACCCACGATGGGTTCTCAGTACTACATGGAAGTTTCTAACCATCTGTGACTCCAGTTCCAGGGGGTCTGTCTGATGCCGTCTTCTGACCTTCATGGACACCGGACACACATGTGGACACATACATACATACACACGGGCAAAAACACGCATACACATAAAATTAAAATACATAAATCTTTTTAAAGAAAATGTTTTTGTACTAGGCGTCGGTAGCACATGCCTTTGAGCTCAGCACTGAGGAAGCAGGCTGTGGAAGATCGCTGTGAGTTTGAGGACAGTCTGGTCTCCAGAGAGTGAGTTCCAGGATAGCCAGAGCTACATAAAGAAACCCATGTTTCAACCACCTCCTCCCCCCAATTATTATTATTATTATTATTATTATTATTATTATTATTATTATTATTATGAGCAGGTCTGGTGACACATTGGGCTATTGACACAGATGGATTATAAGTTCAAGACCAACTAGGTCAGTTAGCAAGACCCTGTCTCATAAATAAATAAATAAATAAATAAATAAAATAGACAAAACAAATAGAAAGCTGGGGGTTGTGGCTCATGGTATAGCATGTGTCAAGCATGTATGAGGCTCAGGTTAAATCCTCAGTTATATAAAGAAAAAATTTTATATGCACCATTGTTGTTTCCCTAAAGTGTCTTAAGTTATTTACCTGTGTCTGGGTCTCTTTTTCCGTACCAGTGAAATGTACATGATAGATGTACCTTAAGGGGCATCTGTGAGGATAGCAGCTTCTAATGGGAGCACGCCGTGCTGTTCATCCCTATCGCTGATCACAGAAGCCGTAGTTAAGGTTCATTTTTACTTTCTGTTTCTTCTACTGGAACCGTGCCATTTTCAGTGAATACCATGGAGGAAAAACAGGCATGACTCATGAATCAGATGCTCTTTGGAACCTTAATCTCTCGCTTTCTTCATCTATCTCTTAAAGGAAACAAACCAAAGAAGGAAAGACCGAGGCAAGAGTGGACAAGAAGGCACCCCAACGACTGCTAGGCTAATTTCTAGAAAGCTCATCAGTAAGCAGGGTGGTCAGCTAGTTCAGCGTACTTTACGGGGTTTGTGACATGCTTGGAGTGTGACTTATAATCTGTCCCTGTAGTTTATTTCCCTAGCGTTTCTCCTTCGGAGTCTCAGAGTGAGATGCGTATTGTAAAAAACCTCCGAGCTTTGTTCTGTGCTGGGCGGAACTCAGTTCTATTGAAAAACAAGCCAACTGCATTCTGGGCCTTGAAGCTTGACAGTGTCATTGGCAGCGTGACTATGTCACACTGTAAATGACCAGAAACATTCCAGAGTTCATGACTGTTGTGTAACAACAACCCTTCAAGGGTGGCTGCAGGCACGAGGCACAGCACGCCCAAGTGTGTAGTGAATGCGGGAGGAACCACTCCCCTGGAATGTGGCCTTGCTCAAAGGCGGCCAGGCCTTCTCTTCATCCCCAGCAGCCAAGCGTGCTGGGGGTGAGAACAGGCCAGACTGGAGGGACGACTCTATTTTCAGGGAATGACAAGTTGATCTCTCTGATTGGGTGAGAGTACCTACCTGCCCCCTGCCCCGCTGCCAGGGACAACCTGCAAGGAAGATTTGCTTAGTAGTGAGTGACTTATATGAGGAAGTGCTGCCACGCAACTTGCTACCAAAGAGGGAAGAGGACTTCAGCCAAGGGTTGCCTAGCAAATTCTCCTCCCCACATCCCTATAGCCACCAGGATGAAGAGAGGACATTCCATTCCACTGAGAAGAAGAAGAAGGAGACAAGATGGCAACTCTAAATTACATGTGCAATAGCCCAAGAGGCTTATAAACATTTGAGGAATTGATAGCTATTTTCATTCCTGACTGGTGTGCTGGTGCAAATAACATCTCCACAAGCTGCTAAGCCCGACCAGAGTGCTGAGCACACGGATTTTTGATTGTGATCTGCCGTGAATAATGACTATTCACAAGGAGCGAATCTGCAGGGCTCCTCGAGCGGGGCAGGTGGTGTCTGAACTCAGACCAGGCCTTGGGTTGAAACTCAAGCATATAGACATAACTGAAGAAAAGTACCCGTGATAAGGCAGATCAAGAAATGTCAGTCCCCAGTAGCTGAGGGGGAGGTGAGGGATGGGGGTGGGGTGGAAGAGGAATAGTTTCAGTTTGGCAAGTTGAAAAAGATCGATTGCACAACAAAGTGCAAACAGTTAACACCACTGTACTGAACACTTATAAATGCCTAACTTTACATGTTTTTTATAACAATGAAGAGGACTCACAGATATAGTGAACTTGGTAGACGGCTCGCCTAACCCTCACTATGATTCCCAGCACTACATAAACTGGGTGTGGTCACAGATCCCTAGGTCCCAGCACTCAAAGGTAGTAGCATCAAGAGTTCAAGATCACTCTTGGCTACATTGTTGACACGTTTGAAGACAGCCTAAGATACGCGTGACTCTGTCTCAAAAGAAGAAAATTAAAAAAAAATAGAGAAAAGAAAAGGCAGACGGACAGTCGCAGCACCCCAGAGTTTATCCTCAATGGCTAAAACCAAAGATGTGTCTGTGCCCACACCCACTGTCGTCTTTCTGGGCCCACATCAGGACCTATGCCAAAGAGTCAAGCATAGCCTATTCTTAGGCTACCCAGAAGTCATTGTGGCCACTGTTTGGGCTTCTCAGAACCACAGAGCTCTTGAAGTTAGCATTCTTTCCTTTGTCTCTTCATCCCAAGGTGAGGAGAAGTATCATGAACTCCCCAAAACATGCTTGGCTGATCTCAGGACTAAAGTCTGTCTAGTTAGGCCCTCTCTGCTCCCCTCTCCCCGTCCTCAACACCCCTCCCCTCCCCTCACATGCACCACCGAGGGGACTTTCCCTCTCTAACCACAGGGGTCTCCAGTGGTGAGCAAAGACGATGACAGAGGAGGTGATGTGGTTTGTGCACAGTTAGAAACACAGAAAAGCTTTCAAACAGCCCTTAGAAGGGAGAAAAACCAAGGACGGAAGGAAGTCTTTGCACCTTGAGCAGGCTTTTTATCTCTCTTTCTCTCTCTCTCTCTTTTTTTTTCTTTTTCTTCTAAATCTTCCAAAAGAACTCACCGCTTTGGAGCAGGCCCTCAGCAGAGCTCAGGGTAGAGTCTCTCCTAGTGAGCCGCCCCCCCCCCCCACCCCTTTCACACTTGTCTCTGCTGTGAATCAAGATTCAGACCTAGATTTATGAGTGCTTCTTGCCTCTACATTTTAGATAGGTCAGTCCTTCCTTCCTTCCCTTTCTCTCCTTCCAGCCAACCCTTTTAAGAGCACATAATTCTTCAGGTTGCAGATGAGCAATAATAACGTTTTTGTTACTACCCTTAAGCTGGAAGAAGGGCCGAAACAGCTGTAATCTATCCAAGATGGGCTGGTTTGCTTCAGGTAATGTAAGTTTTAGTCTGGGACCCACGTGTAAGTCAAACCCAGAGGAGACAAAAACTACCAATTTGAAGCCATACAACTATAAATCTTCTAGGGTTTCCGTGGGTTGCGAAAGCTGTGTAACAGGTGGCTGTTGAAAACGAAAAAGTCTCTACACAGCCCCCCAAAAGATTGTGCCTATTGGGATTCCACTGCCTTAGAACAAAAGGTTGACCCAACCATTACTTTTTAACTTTCATCTCTGCCTCCAGGCACATTGGTTAACTTCATATGGAGACTATTTAAGACAGAATATACCACCTTAAATTAGGGAGCAGTCGAGGCCTTGTCTGTGCCCCTGAACTAGAAATGCATTCATTCACATGTCTTCCCTCTGCTGTGGAGAACGTCCAGGTTCCATGATCAAAAGTGGAAGGATCTTTTAAACCCCTTGCCCCCCCCCCCCTTTTTTTTTCTAAACAGCAAATGCCCACACAACGCCTGCTACGGAGTGTCTGAGGCATCCTCTGAGGGACGGGTTAACTTGATACCCCACTTTCTTGTCTGAAGCAGTTGATGTGGCTGACACAGAAGCCTGACACCTGCCTGTGCCACCTCACAGAGGACCCGCCGTCCTCCGAGGGAGTGAGAGGTGGTTCAGAATAATAACAGCAAGACTGTGGCAGGTCGTGCTTCCCCAGGCCCCTCTGCCTGTTGCTTCTTAACATGATTTAATGACTAGTGAAGAGCTTCGGCTACAGCTCAGTGGGAGGGCACTCATCTACTGCGCACAAGGACCTGGGCAAAACAGAAGGCAGTAATCTCATGCTGTAAGGTGCTCATGTTTGGCAAGCGTGCCCAGGGTATGAACAATGGCAGTAACTCCTTTGGGTTTTACCCAGCTGGCAATAGGAGTCGTGTCTAATCTGCTAACACAGTGAGCAGAGTCAGTTTCCAGTTCCAGCACGAAGTTCTTAGATGTCTTGGGCATCTCCCTTGACCGCCTCCCCATCTCTAGGCTGGAGATTCTCCAAGTCTAACTAACACTGTCATCTTCTTCATGGGAAACCCCTGGGAGGAAAACATAGTGCCTTAAAGATTCCCCAGTAGCCAAGGCAAAGGACCTCTGCAATCCAACAGGTGCCAAGGTTTTTGGGAAAACCTCCGCCTCATTGGCCAGTGGACAGAACTACACGCACAAGATGGTTGCTAGGAGCCAACTCAGCCTTTGGTTATCCACCCTGCTGCGTGCATTGGTTAGTAAGTAGTTCCTTGGGTCATCTGGGTCAAATGTCCCCTTGGCCTAGTTTCCCGAGTCCCTAGGTCACTAGAGAGGCACCTGCCTCCTTCAGCCTGTCCTAAGGGTGTGTGCTCATGGAGGGACGATGCTCACCAAACTCTGGACAGAAAACACTGCTTCCCACCTCCTCAATGTATGCATGACTGAGTATGGATTACATTTAGAAACGTAAGCATGGGGACAACCTCACAGTGGAGAACTGGCTATGTCGTCTGGCCATTTTCCACAACACAAGGCCTGGCTGGTGGGTATGTAAGAGCTTTCTTTCACATCCCTAGTCATGCAGGCTCGAGGGAGGGCAGATTCACACTGGTAGAACCGGTCCACTTCCTGATGTTCCCTGTACTTACTTCCCCAACTAAGCAAAGGGGTGGAGGAGGGAAATCTGCTATGATTGGCATCTTCCTTGCTACACCTGAGCCCAAAGGTGTTCAGGGAAAGGTCATGTGGGACTTGAAGCAGGACCACCATGGCTTCACCGGGAGCATACTACCTTGTGGGAACATACCACCAGGAATGAAAAAGAACACCGCACCTGAAGCCATGTCACTTCCAGCAAGACAGGGACGGGTCATGGCTTGAGCTCTCATGAGCTCTTTTGTGTCTTCTTTATGTCTCTTCTTTAGCTCTCATGAGCTCCTTTGTGTGTGTCTTCTTTCTGGCTCTGCCCTCGTCCCTTGGCTTGTCTCATCGGGTGGCACCTAAAGGTCCTGTCAGCAGGTTGGAGAGATGACCAGGCATGGTTTTTGGCGATCAGGGTGCTAACATGGCCCACATCATCCGTGCTGGAGGCAATCACAATGAAACTGAACAGTCAAGTAGAAAACTGTCCGCCCACAGGCCCCGCCAAGCCCAACGCTGCAATGGAGGTTAGGGGGTCGGGCTGCTCAGGCCAGCCTCTCTGCCACAGCTTGTGATTCAGAAATAACTGGAAGCACGCTTGCTTTTTCAGTCACTGTCTTTCAACCGTTTATTCATAAAGCAATTTTTCACTTTTCACTCGTTTTCAGCCCCTTTCACATCTATCTACTCACGGTTTCTGTCTTGGCTTTAACCTTTCCGTCCTCCTCTTCCTCCTCCTCCTCCTCCTCCTCCTCCTCCTCCCTCTCTCAGCTCAGTTTGTCCTTATTCCCCTTTTTAAAACTTTGAACCGTTAAAGCGGTAGCGAGGCCATGAAATTGTTCCCTTAGGGGGTGTCCTTACTGTGTTCTCAGGCTTCCTCAGTTGCCAGTGTTTTTGACCTTGCTTCTTTTTGTGACAACAACTTAAAATCTTTTTCACTTGTCTTGTAAATATGATTTTGCTTAAACAAAAACAAACAAACAAACAAACAAAAAAGCAACAACAACAACAAAACACAAAAGAAGGGGAAAAAAGACAAAGACGGAAAAGTCAAAAAAAAAAAAAAAAAAAAAAAGGGGAAAAAAGAAAAAAACAAAAAAGTAAAAAAAAAAAAAAAAAAGAGCATTCTGAGTTTGGAGTCTAGCAAGGATTTAACTTAAGCATATCCATTATTCCTATTTTTAAAAAATGTAGGTTTCTTTCAGGTAAGCATATTAAAATGCATAGTTCTCATGAGTTCGCAAGACCTACAAGCTCCCTGCCCTCTGCCAGAAGAAGACACAGTAGCTAGTCCCACACTAATTTGTTCCCCATTTCTGGGTCTCCTCTTCTCTATGATCTATAGGCACTTACCGAAGCCACCAGGTTTCCAAGGACAACGGGAAATAATGGAGTCTCAACATAGCAAAGGTGTGATACATCCAGGCATGGCTCCTCCCTCTCAGGATCAGGAAACAGGGTGGGGTGTGTGGGGGGATGATGGGTAGACCCAAGGGTAGCATTCTTTATTCTGGGTACACAGTGTGTCCCCTGTGAGTAGGGACTTGAACTCAGTTTCTTCCTTGAATATATTCCAAGACGATGGGCCCGAGACATGTGGAAGAAAGTTAGATGACCTCGTTCATTCTTGATCTTCAGCTGGTGGGTGTCCCGGGGCATCTCTATTAGGTTTCATGTATTAAAACTGGCTGACAAAGGTTTATAGTATAGAGGCTGGTGTCCTATACTTCCTTTACCTGTATGGATGGGAACTTGTACTCAGGATCACCATGCTGATGCTGATGGGAGAGGAGGGCAGAGGCCATCCTTCCCAAGTAATTCTCTAACAGTGCCAGGTAGACACATTGTTTCATTGCTATTCACAGTTCCTGGAAATTACAACATGGGGCACTCTTTCTTTGTTTCTTTGTTTCTTCATTTCTTTGTTTCTTTCTTCCTTTCTTTCTTTCTTTTCTTCCTTCCTTCCTTCCTTCCTTCCTTCCTTCCTTCCTTCCTTCCTTCCCTCTGTTCTTTCTTTTCTTCTTTTGCACAGAATCATGGACTTTTCCTCAGAGCGAGTCAGGCTTTTCTGGTTTGTTTGATCATACATACTGCCTTTCTGAAGGAGCTCAGGAGATTAAGGAAACTAAAGTTCTCTACCAAAGTCTTGAACAGGTCTTGGTTTAGGTCTTCAGCTGCACATGGAATTGACGGCTGCTTGGACTGTTGGCATAGAAGGGCTTGCCAGGGTATCTTGGGATGAGCTTATGTTTTCAAGTGGGATGACTCTTCCTTAATTCCTACAAGCTGGAACATTGTGTCCCTGCCTGGGGAGAACCCCGGTGCCTTATAAACCTCAGAGATAATCTTAGTTGAAATCAATGGTTCTCAGCCTTCTTAATGCTGCAACATTTTAATGCAGTTCCTCATGGTATAGCGACCCCCCAACTGTACAATTATTTTGTTGCTACTTCATAGCTGTAATTTTGCTACTGTTATGAGTTGTAATGTAAGTATCTGATATGTGACGCCTCTGGGATGGGATCACTGGTTTAAACTCTTCTACTGTGAGCTAATTTCCTTTCTTTTGCGTGGTTCCTCACCCATAGTGGAGAGCTGTTTTCCTTTGTCCACAGGTGAGTTTTCCTGATGCCCAAAGATGGGACATTTCCCTACCATTTCACGAAAACACATTTTGTAAGCACATTGAAGAATCTCTTACCAAAATTACCCGATGGTGCTTATCTGTCACTTCCTCTTTCTTTCTCGATAGGGCAGAGGAAAAACTCAAAGATGACTATGTCACACTTGTGCTGAATAACACCTTCTATCTTAAACACAGAGAGAGGGAAATGTGTACACGGCCAATCCTGACTCAGCATTTGGCAAGCCTGGAAGGAGCCAACTAGGAGAAGGTTCGTTAGGTTTATAGCATTCTGAGAAGCTGGGCCACAGCAGAGAAGATTTGCATAAATCTGGTTAAAAATAACCTTCTGGAATCTTGCTGCAGTTTTCGTCTGAATCACACCGATTAGGGCTGTATTGAAATTAAAATCACTTCTCACTTATTTAAGCTGTCAGCACTACTTTGAACACTTGGACTTTGGGGGGTCTCTGAGGTCTTGAAAAGGGATGTGGTGGGAGGCTGCTCCATGGGCTCAGAAACTCGACAATCATCGCACAGCCGGAAGTGGATTTTAAGAGATAGCTAATGCCAAGAATGGTCTAGCTGAAGGTAATGAAATGAACGCATTATGGGGAGAATGTTCCGCTCTTGCTGGGCTGGCTCATGGAGCTCCTTGAAACCTTCCTCTCATTGAGTACCTCTTTTAGCTGCCCCTCTGTCCTCCAGCCCTCCTTTCTGGACAGACCTCCCTAGAGGCCTAGTTTTATGTTAGAAAGCCTTCCCCATGTGTTTCTTGTCTTTCCTCCCTCTGACCTGGCCCTTCCTCATTATTCTTTTTCTTTCTTTCTTTCTTTCTTTCTTTCTTTCTTTCTTTCTTTCTTTCTTTCTTCTTCTTCTTCTTCTTCTTCTTCTTCTTCTTCTTCTTCTTCTT